>PRKT01000417.1:0-83553 GCA_003671525.1 Saccostrea glomerata
AATTATTGGTCAAATATTGAACTATTTATTAATATTTATACCTGGTAAATACTCAGAAAATTTAAGTCAAAAATATTCATGAAATTGAATAACATTTAATCTATTTTATAAGACTTTTTTCTAAGAATTTTCCAATATACGAGGGTTGTCCCAGAAAAACGCGAACTTTTTTAATATTTTAAATACTATTCAACCAAAATTAATAAAATTTGGTATGGTGTTGGGAAATCATCTTTTAGATATTCTGACAAAATATTATGGGCATGTGATGTAATATGCACATAACAACAGCATTTAAATGATGTTAAATATCGGTGGTCGGCGCACGACAATTTTTTGATTTTTTACAAATAGCATTGTGATTGAAGTTTTCGTTGTTATCAGTCTATATGGCAATATAATATAAAAAATTTTATTATCATAAATTCTCTATGATTTGGTGTACTTGTGTTTAAAATTTCATTTTTTTTACATCAATATTGACAAATGTATGACGATATATAGCAAAGCGCTCTGAATTAGACTTTGTCAAAAATGGTGACGTTAAGTTGTTATGCGGCGCACAAAATTATCAAGCAACACTGTGTTGAGCGGGATATTACTCCTGCATATAGAATTAACGATGAAAGAACACAAACATAATATGGGGAACAGGTTTATATCTAGTAGAAGAGGTTCTAGGTTGACTTGGCTAATTTTCTGATAGAAGAGAATAGACATGTACACATAATTAAAGACTAACTGAAAAGACAAGAGTGGGACGTCATAGGCCTACGTGAAGACCGCTGTTAAATAACGGCCTTTAATAATTCGATAAGGTAGCTTTATAATCGGGATTGCAAATTGTCTATGGAAAGAATTAACACACATCCCACCCCCAAATCTTTTAGTAGCACTAGTATTTGAGATGCACAACTTGGTAACTAAAAAAACCTATTGCCGTATGTGTAATAAATATAAATACAGGCGCAAATGCCAATTTTCCTTAAAAAATTCCTAAACATTACGAGATACGTTTTGACGTCGCCATTGTTGCGCCGACAGCTAATTTGATAGGTTCCTTTACATAAGAGGAAAATCTTATTTATAGAGATATTTCTTTGAAATTTGTAGGCATTATTCAAAAAATGTTGACCATACTGTATGCCAATTTTTTTCTTTATAGGCCTAGTAAAACAAAAGATATTAAAAATGTTCGCGTTTTTCTGGGACAACCCTCGTAAGTCTTTGACAAAGTCTTATAAATGCAGGTACAGGTTAACTGTTTAAAATTTAGTTTAATTCATTATTCTTTTCAATACTTTATATTGTTTGTGGAAAGTGCTGCTAACCTACATAAATTCCCTTATTTAATTGCTGAAATTAAATTTGTTAATTTGAAGATTAAAGACTTTGCTGGTAAACTTTATTTAATATAGATATAATTATTTTATTATCAAGATTTCATGCAGTTTGCAGCAATTTTCAGATATCTTAATGCTTCTTGCGTGTTTGTGAAAAAAACTGGTAAGATACATTGAGGGTTTGCCCTTGCAAAAAATGATTTTATAAGGGTCCTTCAATACCTTTCTTATCTGGGGAATATACGAACAATTATTAAATAAAATTGTAAAATAGACAATGTTTGTTTAGCTGCAAATGCTATTTGATTTTAGAAAAAAGACATTTTTTTATTGTTATAAATATGACTTGAGCAGCCTCTCACTGTACACAAACGCGTCATTTTTGCGAGATGACGTAACATTGAAAAGTGCATTGCGATCAATGCATCGTTTATATATTGTTGTGTAGGATTTAGTAATAGTAAGTGTTTATTTAGTCTCAAAGTATTCAGCAGTAAGCAATAACAAAGAACTTCATTTTGTGCGATTTTAAAGACGTTATATCTTATTTGACGCCATAGTAAATATTTCACGTATAAATTAGACCTCGTCTCCCTATATTATAGCTTCAATTGTGCCGATTGGCGTTGGAGTAACAAAGTCGGTGAGTGGTGCAGACAGTTAGACCGACCACTACTTTATCATATGCAGACTTAGTTTCCATATTCTACAACCTAGGTGTCCTTAAGGAAAGAAACCACTCAAGCTACTATACATTGAGACACTGCATGTAATGATGATATAAAACAGCAAGTCGCAAATCTTTTGGGCGGACATTTTGGGTTGTGTTTCAACTCTGGCAACACTGAAAAGGACTAGAAAGAGTTTAGGAACATTGCATGCTATGTGTCGACACATGGGTCCTTAGATGCATGCATATCAGGACCGGTTTGATGAAACATCGAAGCCATTGACAGACTGCTTGCGAACAGAACATACTTAAAAACAAAACCTTTCGGACAGCACCCCAGCAAATACAGCATGAAGCAGAGTGTGCAGACCGAACTAAGTAAGATGAAAGACAGATAGGTTAGCCAGAAGGCAGAAGAAATTCTAATTATTCTGACACCAATTATTCCAAATGTTTTTACCAAGCCATACGAATAATGTATCCTCCTCGGCCTGCTGGTACATCACCACTGCTCTCAGTTGATGGAACTAAACTTATTACTGACAAGCCTGGTATTTTTGAATGGTGGACAGAGCATTAAAATATGGCCCTAAAAAGGCCATCTTCAACAACTATGCCATGCATAACCAATGGAGTTAAAGCTATTTCAAATTTCAGCCAGTCAGATTGCAGCACCCGTGCATCCGCGTGATTTCATGATTTTTTTCTAAATCATATTGTAGGATATCCTAATGCATGAATAGTTTAAAATTTCAAAGCATTTAGTCAAAAAAGAAAGGAGATTTAGCCATTTAAGTTTTCAGACAATCAGATTGCAGCACACGTGCATGCACTTGATTTTTTTGTAAACCACATTGCAGGATATTCTAATGCAAGACTATGTTTTAAATTTCAAAGCATTTCTTCAAAAAACAAAGGGGACATAACCATTTAAAGTTTCAGAGAATATGATTGATGGTATTGTCCTACGGCGCAAGGGTAAAAAAAACAATTGATTTTATTAAGGAATACACAAATTTGAATTCAAATAAAAATTTTAAATATATAAAATTAAGATTAATACTATAGTAATTAAAATCAAATTATCGTAATATAAATCAAAAATCAATTTTGTAGTCTTTGTAAAATTTTTGGCAGTTTCTCGAGCATTCGAAATGGGAAAGTGGTAAACGAAACACACAAGAAAAGGCGACGTTTTATGACCTTACGGAGAGCAGTTCAGTTTTAGTACGATGTTGTAATGAAACCTTTTGATACTTGAAATGACCATAGAAGAAAAAAATAAAAATATCACCAAATCATAAGTATTTAAATGAAATGGGAGTTTTCTTGGCGAAGATTTTTTTTCTGATCGAGTCCTTGGGGAGTACAAAACATACGAACAAACTCCTAATGTAATAGCAAAGGACGCTGTCACAGTAGACCGCCAACATGAGATTTAGTATTAGTTGAATGATGGTGACAATATTGTCCGTAACTTATTAATTAAAAAATCTTCAGAAGATCGCATGAGGGTGCCAATTGGCTTTTTCGACCGTTTATGGAGACTAAAGAATGTGTATCGATGAAATTCCTAAATTTAAGTCGGACTCATCCAACTTCAGTTTTAGCAAAGATAAAATGTGACGATGTTTTAGAAACTTTGACGTTATATTCCATGCGCCGTAAGGTGATACAATACATGGCATAAAATCTCATAATTTGTTTATTTTTGCATTTATTTATCTTAAATTTGCTATGTATATTACTAAAATATGTACTAAATAATAGTGAAAATTTCAGAACACAGTGATGCTTATTTTTCACACTAGACAACTAGTCTACGATTTAACGGGACAACCCTTCGTATAATATTTTGTATAACATAAATTGCCTACGTCACAATTAGTAACGTCAAAAAAGTTCTACAGCGATTGACATTATTTTTTAAAAATGGTGTATATTAAAGCCTTTTTTCCGGAGGAAATATTGTCTTAATGTCAAAACTGAAATTAAATTATAAGGAGTGAATCTTATTCAAATTATGTTATCGGATATAACATAACTTGGGACTGTTTACGCCTTATAAACCGCGAAAAAAAAACAAAAAAGAATTTTATAAGCAATTTTGCGAATTTTTGATAACTTATATGTGACCTAAGTTGTCGGTAGCATGGACATGTGTATAAGCCCAAGCTCACTTCTCAGCCGCTATATTGAATGCAATGTTGCAGTTGATGAAACTTAAGTTGGTCAGCATGGTCAGGAAACAGAATTGTGTGGGTGTTAAAATAACAAAGGACGTACGCGCTGAATTGCGTAAGAAGTTTGATGGTAATGACTGATGACTTTATCGGATGATGGGGTGCAGGACTGTGCGGCATTATCAATTTCTCCACGTGATTCAGATGGACTGTTTACAATGTTTATGGAAGTGAAGTTCTCGGTCTCGCGAGGCATCGGTGATAATGGACAACATTGTGCTAGTGACTTACTTTTGATACGAAAATAATACATTATTTATTTTGTTTGTAAAAAGATATATCACAACCAATTACGTAGTAAAAATTTAAACAAAACGTTTTTTTTTCTTCAATGTATTCATACGCCATTCATATATGCAGATTGACATTTGACCTTTCAGAAGGATTACATACCAGCTGCAGAGAAATTATGGAGAAAATAATAAAATTCGCTTTTGTATGGAAAACAATTTGAAACGGCAATATATTAACATTAGTTTTAAAAAATGGCATGTTGATTGACAAAAGTGTGGATTGGTCCAGGCATTTTATCCTTTATCCCAAAAATAAATTTGTGAAATAAATCAAATTTAAAGCTTACAGATATAGAAATTAGTAAAACAGAAGTGGCATGTGATTGCAATATCAAACACAACAAAACAAGCAAATTCAAGGAATTGTTGTTCCCCGTTTTCGGTGTCTTTGTGAATGAGATGACATTTTTTATGACATATCGTGTGTAAAACCCTATCATATGTCATTTATTTAGAAATCATCACTGAACTCCACGGTTAAGGTCAAAGGGTTAGATTTTTTTGTATCCAATGAAAAGTCTTCTCACAGAGATTACATATTTGAAAAATGAAAGCCCTAGCCCTTACCATTCAAAAGTTCTGGTCAAGTTTTTATCAGAACGAAAATTGCCAAGGTTTGGATCAAAAGGTCAAGGTTGTTGATATCAAATAAAAGGGCTTGCCACAAAGAATACAGATGTGAAATATGAAAGTACCGTAAATCTGGAAATTTTTACGTCGATTTCATTTCGCGAATCTGGGTCAAAATTCTGTTGATTAATTTTATGTTTCATAATATTGCGAATGACTACTGCTTTGTTTATATTTTCTTATTGTTGAATTATTTTTAAGAAAAATATTTTTGCGAATGCAATGAACTCGCAAATTTGCTATACATTTATCTACAGCAAAAATATGCAGATTTACGGAATCTACTGTTCAAAAATTGTTGCCAAGGTCAAGGTTTTTGAAAAGCAGTTCATACTTTTACTTCAAGGTCAAAGGTTCAAAGTTCTTAGTGTCCAATGAAAGGTCTTCTCACAAAAATTACATATATGAAATATGGCTCCTGGACATGTCTACATCAAAGTGAAGTTATCATCGATTTATAAGAAAATACGCTACGAGCAAGAACTTCGTCTTATAGGCGCCAAAACAGATGGTTATAAAGATTTCGATATTACATTGTTATATACACTGATTCGAAATATATGTACAAAGATTCCGCGTCCAACAAAAGGTTGGGGTGGAAACACGATGCCGTCAGCGAAAGAAATAACGATCGGTGATGACGTTGAAAGGATCAGGATGGTAAGAAACAACATGTTTGGACACATAAGTTTGGCTTCTACTTCACAGTCAGATTTTGATGACACATGGTCAATCATAACTGATATATGCCATGACTGCAAATGTACACAAAGAAAGACTATATGTATGGACTGTGTAATATTCAAAGTCAGGCCCTGGAAGAAGAGTTCGAAACAACAGTCATAGAAAAACTTAGGGAAGATTATAAGAATAACCAATCTCTAATGGAAAAGTTATCTTCTGTGGAAAAGGATTTGCTAGAACTGAAAACGAAATCCGAAAACAAAGGTGACTATAAAAAATAATGTTATTAAAATATTTAATATATACGATAATTATTGCTAGACTAGCGTTTCATGCTAACATAATTTTGACAAATACACCCTGTACATTTCTCAATATTAGTTATGTGGGAATATTTCCTTAACATTCTTGCAATTTGAACAAACGTTTGCTAAACAAGAAAATCTCCATGATACCATACTAGACGTCAGAACTATGGAGATTCGTAAAATGTCTGTCTTGTTATCGGGGAAAGAACGTAAACATATTTTATGAACCGGTCAGCGGGGATACTCATTTCTCCATAGCACCTGATCCCACTTCTGATATATCAGAGGTCCGTGTTAACTCTGCTCCTATTGTGCATTGTTTTATGGACTTTTAGATTTTATATTGTTCGTTATCTCCTTATCCTTCTTTAATCTATGAAAGTTCTTGATGTACAGGAATTACAAAACCTTAGGCCTGTAAACGTACTTCCCCAGTTGTAGACCTTTCACTTCATTTAATCTTGATTTAATAAGTACAACAATCAACCTATATGTAACTTATAGTTACCAAACATTCATCGAGATGCATTTACTAAAAGTGGTGGCTATTAACTTATCGCTGAACCCCCGTTTATCCGTTTGTCATGTTGTATATTTTTTATTTACTAGAGTGAAAAAAAGAGCACATTTATCATGTTGGCAAGTTAACTATAATTTTCCCAAAATGAATTCAAATTTCACAGCATAATATGTCAATTAATTTCCATGTAAAAAATCTGAGAAAAGTTACCTGTAATTTTATATTATTTTGTTTGCATTAGATAATTACCCCATATAATCAGATTTTTTTTCTATATTATGGCATGATAATCCTTTCCAATCATAATTTTATTTATCTTTATTTAATCGGTAACCATGAAATAAAGATAAAATTGAATGAAACAAACTGGTAAAAGAAATTCTCGAGAATTGGCGAGAAGACGACATTGCCTTCATTCCTACAAGAGCTAGTGAAGCGGTTCAAGAAAAGCTGAAAAGTATTAACCTTGTCACAGTGGTTGGAAATTCCGGGTCCGGAAAATCCGCAATAATTCAACATATTGCACTAATTCTTAAAGAGCAGGGATGGAATGTCATTCCGGTGGATATGTTGAAAGAAATTAAAAAGATCTGTGCGTCTGGACTCTCAGAAAATCGTATTTTATTTGTTTTCAATGATCCTTTAGGTAAGGAATCGTTAGATGATATTTTATATCATTTATGGCGAAATTTAGAGAAAACGCTGGAAATTTGTTTGAAGAAAAATAAATTATTGATATCATGTAGAAGATGCGTCTTTTATGACAAGAGAGTCAAGGGTAACTTATTGGACGAATCTACTGCAGTAGAAATTGACAGCGAAGAACATGGACTGACTGTTAAAGAGAAAAGAGCAATTTTTAATCAGTATGCACAGAATCTGAAATTATCCGACGAGGTTGTTACTGAAATAATCAAAACGGAAGCTTACTTTCCATTGCTTTATAAGCTATTTTCAAGGGAGAAAAAGTACAACGAAAAGGGGGTTGATTTTTTTAAGAATCCGTACACATTTATTAAAAAGGAAATTGAAGTTTGGAAAAAAAACAGACCAGAAAAGATATTGTTCACTTATCTTGATAGTGGCTTTCAAAAACAATTTGGAAATCGATACTATTGTAAAAAATGATATTTCTTTAATGAAATTTAAGGACATTTTAGGGATGTGTCAGTTACAAGTGATACACACGTTTCAGTCATTCGTAGTACTCTACATGAACTGAGAGGATCATATGTCAAACGTGTCGGCAAGGCTTTCCAATTCCTTCACGACTTTATTATGGAGATAACGACTCTGGTGTTTGGTGTTGATTGTCCACAAGAGATAATACAGTTCGCAGACAGTGGTTTTCTGAGACGTCGAGTGAGAATAGAAGACGATACAGAAGAGAAAGATCGCGATCCCTTCACTGTTTACCTTCCTGAAGAGTACAATGATGATCTTGTGGACAGGTTTATCACTGATATGCAGACACAAAACCTTGTAAATGTTCTACTACATCCATGTCTCAGGAAAGAAAGTGTGATCAATTTGTTAAAGGAAAAAGTGGATACGCTCGAAATGCTTCTTTTTAAAATTAAATGCGAAATAGACAGATCGGAATACCAAAACTCATTTGAGAGATCTTTTTGCACAAGACTTGTTTTCCTTTCTTTAGTTAAAAGTGAAATATGTCCTTTAGTCGGACTTATTGTATTTCGTCATTCTGACCTTTCTTCATTTTTCTTAAAAAGTATTCCTGAAACAAAGTTTAAAGAACATCCTATATTTACTGCTATATGTGCGAATGGCGATTTAAACCTACTAAATTCTCTCAGCGAAGATTATAAAAAAGCAGCAATGATGGAAATATGGGGTAACTTTTCACCAATTCATGTTGCGTCGGTTTTTCATAATTTCTCAATACTTGAAGAGTTAGTAAGACTTGGTGCTGACGTAAATAAGTTAACAACTTGTGACACGTGGACTCCGTTAAAACTTGCTGCTGCAACTGATGAAGATCATTTCAAAAAGGCCGTAATCGACACAAAACCTGGAGAAAGACGAAATAATACAATTATTTGCTTATTGAAAAACGGTGCTCAAATCAATATATGTGGTACTGAGGATGGATCGAGTCCTCTTTGTATAGCTTGTTATACAGGACGTGACAACACGGTACAATTGTTACTGAACGAGGGTGCCGACATCAATTTATGCAATAAGAATGGAGCCAGTCCTCTTTTTATGGCTTGTATAAATGGACATTATAGAACGGTACAACTGTTAGTTAACAACGGTGCTGACATAAATTTTTGTGAGAAGAATGGAGTCAGTCCTCTTAGCAAAGCATGTGAAAATGGACATGAAAGCACTGTACACCTGTTACTGAAAAACGGTGCCGACATAAATTTATGTGAAAAGAATGGGCTCAGTCCGCTTAACAAAGCATGTCAAAATGGACATGATAGCACAGTACAGCTGTTATTGAACAACGGTGCTGACATCAATTTATGTGAGAAGAATAGAGTTAGTCCGCTTTACAAAGCATGTCAAAATGGACATGCTAGCACGGTACAAATGTTACTGAACAAGGGTGTCGACATCAGTTTATGTGATAATGATGGATTCAGTCCTCTTCATGTAGCTTGTGGAAATGGACATGATAGCACGGTAGAACTATTACTGAACAATGGTGTCGACATCAATTTATGTGAGAAGAATGGAGGGAGTTCTCTTCATATAGCATGTCTAAATGGTCATGATAGCACGGTAAAACTGCTACTGAGCAACGGTGCCGACATCAATTTTTGCGATAATTATGGATTCAGTTCACTACATGTAGCTTGTCAAAAAGGATATAAAAGTACGGTACAACTGTTACTGAACAACGGTGCCAACATCAATTTATGTGATAGTGATGGATTCAGTCCTCTTAATATCGCATGTCAAAATGGACATGATAGCACGTTACAAGTGCTACTGAACAACGGTGCCGACATCAATTTATGTGATAATGATTGATTCAGTCCTCTTTAAGTTGCTTGTCAAAATGGACATGATAGCATGGTACAACTGTTACTGAACAACGGTGCTGACATCAATTTATGTAAGAAGAATGGAGCTATTCCTCTTAATATATCTTGTCACAAAGGACATGATAGCACAGTACAACTTTTGATAAACAACGGTGCCGACATCAATTTATTTGATAGTAATGGATAAAGTCCTCTCACTACTGGCTTTTAAAACCCCTGTCCGTATGAAAATCCACTGTCTTTCTCTGTATCCTACAGCATTTTCACAGTAATCTACAGGTTATCTACAGTATCCTACGGTATACTAGCTCTGTATATACAGTAAATCTCTGTATGCCACTGTATGTATCCCCAGCATGCCACAGTTACATACAGTAGGCCCCGATACGCCTACAGTATGCCACTGCATTGCTACTGTTTCCTACAGACAACTACGGTAAACCACAGTATATGCCACAGTACGCCCCTGTATATGTTCATTGAAGCAAAAAGAAGAAGTTTACACACTCCCAGAGCACTGTACGGTTACCTAAGGTGTGGGATTATCAATTTAGTACACAGAGTTACTCACCTAAGAAATTATTCTTTCAAATGGTTTGATTTATTACTTAATTTATTTATTTTGCAAACAACTATTTAATCCATAAAATACTTGGAGTGACTTTGTACTTTGAAAAAAATACGACCGGGGTAATGCTGAATTTTGGAAAATTGTAGTTTTTAGAATTGATATAGTTTCCTTGAAAAAATAAATAAAATTAATTAAATGAAATTAATCATTTAAAAAACAAATCAATCTATTTTGTTGACAAATACAGAGCTGCTTAGTAAACTCGGAACAAAATAAATAAGGTGAGGTGGAAAGTGAAAATTAAAAAAAATAACTGACTTTAAAAATACAAAATTAATAAATGAACTAATTATTTATCTTATTTATTTATTTGTTTATCAATTTATCTACAAATACATAGATAAACAAAATAAATAAAAATTAATTTATTTTTTTTATAACTGACAAGACAACAAAGTAATTAAATATACACCCCGCCCCCCAATTGATTTTTTTACTTTTATTTTCATGTGAAAATCATTTCTCCTAAAATATGCTACAAAGTATTTTTTAAGCATATAAAAACAAATTCCAATAACTTTACGATCATGATGGATATCAAAATAATCGTCAGATTATGCACAATATTAATTAGTCAATTGCAATTTCATATTTTTACTTTGTTTTGATTTTTAAAAATCAGTATTCAAAACCCTAACACGATTATGAAAGAACTCCAACGCCATTGATTGTTTACAAGGGAGATGGGGTACACAGTAATGACACCTATTGTCTTTTTCACTGACCACTATACCTTGTTTATTTTGTGACAGAGAGCGACCGTGTCCACTCTGCAGCTGTTTGAATAAACATTTTCTCTATGTGAAAAAACCGTTTTTGGCAAACAAAAACAAAATAAAAGTATCAAAAAAGATATTGGCGGATTAAGATTGTGCATTATGAGACGATTATTTTGATATCCAACACGGAAGTAAAATAATTAAAAGTAGTTTAAAAATGCTTCAAAAAGACTTTGAGAGACATTTTATTGGAAACTTGTTTACATTAAATAATGTAAATAAATCAAACTTTCGGGATTATAATTAATTAATTTGCTCTAATCGTCAATTCAAAAATTAGTAAATAAATATATTGTTCTTTTACAATGATTTAATATGTGCTTAAAATCAGTTTTATTTATTTAATTGATAACAATTTAAAAATCAATTATTGAATAATTTTAGAATCTAAAATTTCCTGAAATGCAGCATTACTTTTGTTGTGAAAGTGCGTGTTTTTGTGTACTTTTTTTTCTAAAAGGGACAAAAAACAATTGCAAGTAATTTATGGATTAAATAGGTGTTAGAGAAATAAATAAATGGTAAATAAATGAAATAAAAATTCATCACCATAAAAATGTCAAATTTTTTAATTATATTTTTAAAAACTAACAATACAACTAAATAATTAATTATTTTTATCCCTCAAAAAGAAAATTATTAGGGCTTTTTGTATAAATATTTTTTATCCTAAACTATGTTACAAAGTATTTTTTTAGCATATAAAAGCGAATAGCAGTTATTTTACGTCCATGATGGATATCAAAATAATCGTCAGATTATGCACGATTTTAAATTGTCAATTGCAATTTCACATATTTACTTTGTTTTGATTAAAAAATCGGTATTCAAAACACTAACACGATTATGAAAGAACTTCAAAGCCATTGATTGTTTACAAGGGACATGGGGTACACAGTAATGACACCTATTGTCTTTTTCACTGACCACTATACCTTGTTTATTTTGTGACAGAAAGCTACTGTGTCCTATCTAGGGCTGTTTGAAATAACATTTTCTCTTTGTGAGAGAACCGGTTTTTTTCAATCAAAACAAAATAAAAGTATCAGAAAAGAGTTTGACGGATTAAGATTGTGCATTATGAGACGATAATTTTGATATCCAACACGGAAGTGAAATAATAAAAAGTAGTTTAAAATGCTTCAAAAAGACTTTGAGAGACATTTTAGCAGAAACTTGTTTACATTAAATAAGCCAAATAAATCAAACTTTCGGGATTATAATTAACTAATTTGCTTGTATCGTCAATTTAAAAAATAAATAGATAAATATATTGTTCTTTTAAAAATGATAAAAATATGTGCTTCAAATCAGTTTTATTTATTTATTTTCTAACAATTTTTTGTAGTCAATTTTCAAATTAGAATAAATTATTTAAATTATTTATTTACCATTTATTTATTTCTCTAACACCGATTTAATCCATAAAATACTTGGAATGGCTTTTTGTACCTGTTGGGAAAAAAATTTACACACACACCTTCACAACAAGAATAATGCTGCTTATTTAAAATAAATAGTTTTTAAAATCAATTCAATAATTGATTTTAAATGGTTAGTGAATAAATAGATAAAACAAATTTACAGCACGTATTTAATCATTGTAAAAAGAACAATATATTTATCTATTATATTCTTAAATTGACGATATAAGCAAATTAATTAATTATAATCCCGAAAGTTGGATTCATTTGCTTTATTTGATGTAAACAAGTTTCCAATAAAATGTCTCTCAAAGTCTTTTTGAAAAAAAATTAAACTACTTTTAATTATTTTACTTCCGTGTTGGATATCAAAATAATCGTCTCATAATGCACAATCTTAATCCGCCAATAGCTTTTTTCATACTTTTATTTTGTTTTTGTTTGACAAAAAAGCGGTTTTCTCTCAAAGAGAAAATGTTTATTCAAACAGCTGCAGAGTGGACACGGTTGCTCTCTGTCACAAAATAAACAAGGTATAGTGGTCAGTGAAAAAGACAATAGGTGTCATTACTGTTTACCCCATGTCCCTTGTAAACTATCAATGGCTTTGAAGTTTTTTCTCTTGTTAGTGTTTTGAATACCGATTTTTTAATATCAAAACAAAGTAAAAATATGAAATTGCAATTGACTAATTAATATTGTGCATAATCTGACGATTATTTTGATATCCATCATGAACGTAAAATTATTGGAATTTGTTTTCATATACTTAAAAAATACTTTGTAGCATATTTTAGGAGAAATGATTTTCACATGAAAATAAAAGTAAAAAAATTAATTGGGGGGCGGGGTGTATATTTAATCACTTTGTTGTCTTGTCAGTTATAAAATAAATAAATAAATTTTTATTTATTTTGTTAACCCCCTTCCCCGCAGTCACGCATTTAAACGCATATACCATTTCCTATTTCTAACGCAAATTGATATATAAACAAGATAAATAATTAGTTCATTTATTAATTTTGTATTTTTAAAGTCATTAATTTTATTTAATTTTCACTTTCCACCTAACCTTATTTATTTTGTTCCGAGTTTACTATGCAGCTCTGTATTTGTCAAGAAATAGATTGATTTGTTTTTTAAATGATTAATTTCATTTAATTAATTTTATTTTTTCAAGGAAACTATATCAATTTTAAAAACTACAATTTTCCAAAATTCAGCATTACCCCGGCCGTGTTTTTATTAAAAGTTCAAAGTCACTCCAAGTAATTTATGGATTAAATAGGTGTTTGCAAAATAAATAAATTAAGTAATAAATCAAACCAAAGAATAATTAAATAATTAATTTTTAAAAATTGATAGATAAATATTCTTTGAAGCAACAATTTATTAATATTTCATAGTTATTTCAGAGTTATAATAAAACACAATTAGTCTCTTAACACTTAAAAAATTACTACCATGTGTTTAAAATAATGTTAAAAAATTTCTTAGGTAATTAACTCTGTGTACTAAATTGACAATCCCACACCTTAGGTAACCGTACAGTGCTCTGGGAGTGTGTAAACTTCTTCTTTTTGCTTCAATGAACATATACAGGGGCGTACTGTGGCATATACTGTGGTTTACCGTAGTTGTCTGTAGGAAACAGTAGCAATGCAGTGGCATACTGTAGGCGTATCGGGGCCTACTGTATGTAACTGTGGCATGCTGGGGATACATACAGTGGCATACAGAGATTTACTGTATATGCAGAGCTAGCATACCGTAGGATACTGTAGATATCCTGTAGATTACTGTGAAAATGCTGTAGGATACAGAGAAAGACAGTGGATTTTCATACGGACAGGGGTTTTAAAAGCCAGTAGTGTCTCCATATAGCTTGTCAAAATGGACATGATAGCACGGTAAAACTGTTACTGAACAACGGTGCCGACATCAATATAAAGAACAAGAATGGCGTCAGTCCTATTTATGTAGCTTGTCATACAGGACATGATAGCACTCTACAACTCTTACTGGACAACAATGCCGACATCAATTTATGTAACAAGAATGGAGCCAGTCCTATTTATATAGCGTGTCAAAATAGACATGATAGCACTGTGCAACAGTTGCTGAACAACGGTGCTGACATCAATTTACATGCGAAGAATGGAGCAAGTCCTCTTTATATAGCTTGTCATAATGGACATGATAGCATGGTACAGCTGTTACTTAACAACGGTGCCGACATAAATTTATGTATAAATAATGGAATCAGTCCTCTTTGGATAGCTTGTCAAAATGGACATAATAGGACTGCAGAACTGTTACTGAACAACGTTGCCGACATTAATTTATGTATGAATAATGGAATCAGTCCTCTTTATATGGCTTGTCAAGATGTACATGATAGCATCGTATAACTGATACTTAACAACGGTGCTGACATCAATTCATGTGATAGTGATGGATTCAGTCCTCTTTGGATAGCTTGTCAAAATGGACATGATAGCACGGTACAACTGTTAGTGGACAACGGGGCCGACATCAATTTATGTTCGAAGAATGGATTCAGTTCTCTTTATATAGCTTGTCTGAAAGAACATGATAGCACGGTGAAACTGTTAATGAACAAAGGTGCTGACATCAATTTATGTGATAGTGGTGGATTCAGTACACTACATAGAGCTTGTCAAAATGGACATGAAAGCACGGTACAATTGTTACTGAACAACGGTGCCGACATCAATTTATGTAAAAAGAATGGAGCTTGTCCTCTTAATATATTTTGTCACAATGGACATTATAGTGCGGTGCAACTTTTAGTTAACAATGGTGCCGACATCAAATTTTGTGATAGTAATGGATTCAGTCCTCTTTTGATAGCTTGTCAAAATGGACATGATAGCACGGTACAACTATTAGTGGACAACGGCGCCGATATCAATTTATGTAACAAGAATGGAACCAGTCCCATTTATATAGCTTGTTATAAGGGACATGATAGCACGGTGAAACTGCTTCTGAACAACGGTGCCGACATCAATATATGTGAGAAGAATGGAGCGAGTCCTCTTCATATAGCTTGTTTAAAACAACATGATAGCACGGTACAACTGTTACTGAACAACGGTGCCGACATCAATTTATGTGATAATAATGGAGTCAGTCCTCTTAATATAGCTTGTCAAAATGGACATGATAGCTTGGTACAGCTGTTACTGAACAACGGTGCCGACATCAATTCATATGATAATGATGGAGAGCGTCCTCTTTATATAGCATGTCAAAATAGACATGATAGCACGGTACAACTGTTACTAAACAACGGTGCAGACATCAATTTATGTAAAAAGAATGGAGCGAGTCCTCTTAATATATCTTGTCACAATGGATATTATAGCACTGTGCAACTTTTAGTAAGCAACGGTGCCGATATCAATTCATGTGATAGAAATGGATTCATTCCTCTTGAGGTAGCTTGTCAAAATGGACATGAAAGCATGGTACAATTGTTAGTGGACAACGGTGCCGACATCAATTTATGTAACAAGAATGGAACTAGTCCTATTTATATAGCTTGTCAAAATGGACATGATAACATAGTGCAACATTTGCTGGACAACGGTGCTGACATCAATTTATGTAACAAGAATGGAGCCAGTCCTATTTATATAGCTTGTCACAATGGACATGATAGCACAGTGCAACAGTTGCTGAACACGGGTGCTGACATTAATTTATGCAACAAGAATGGAGCCAGTCCTCTTCATATAGCTTGTCACAATGGTCATGATTGCATGGTACAACAGTTACTAAACAAAGGTGCCGACATCAATTCATGTATAAATAATGGAATCAGTCCTCTTTGGATAGCTTGTCAAAATGGACATAATAGCACGGTACAACTGTTACTAAACAAAGGTGCCGATATCAATTTATGTGTAAATAATGGAATCAGTCCTCTTTCTATGGTTTGTCAAGATGGACATGAAAGAATGGTACAATTGTTACTGAACAACGGTGCAGACATAAATTTATGTGATAGTGATGGACTCAGTCCTCTTTGGATAGCTTGTCAAAATGGACATGATAGCACGGTACAACTGTTAGTGGACAACGGCGCCGATATCAATTTATGTAACAAAAATGGAGACAGCCCTCTTTATATAGCTTGTCAAAATGGACATGATAGCACGGTACAACTGTTACTGAGCAACGGTGCCGACATCAATTTTTGCAGCGCAAATGGAGTCAGTTCCCTCTTTCAAGCTTGTAAAAATTGAAACGAGAGAACAATACAGATTATAGTAAACAGTGGACCACACAACATCTTATATGACAGAACGAGTGCCCCATCCACTCATTTCAATAAGTCAGATGAGATGTAATAACAATGTACAATATTTTATAAAAAATAAAGTCATTAACAATTCAGGTGGCAGGAAAAGAGACAGTCCTCTTTATATAGCTTGTCAAAATGGACATAACACCGTACAACTGCTGAACAACGGTGCAGACATCAATTCATGTAATAATGATGGAATCAGTACTCTTTAAATAGCGTGTTATGATGGACATAATATCACGGTACAATTGTTACTAAACAACGGTGCTGATATTAATTTATGTGATGAAAATCGTATTAGTCCCCTCCATGTAGCTCTAGAAGAACACATGAAGGCGAGTTAACACTGTAGCTTAAATTTGGCGTAAAGCTGAACACGTGATTCTTGCATGTTAACCTTGTTTTAAAGAAATTGAAGATTGCTTTTGAATATGCCTACTCGTTCTGAATTTTAGCAAAATTTTTTGAAGTCAATGAGTTTATATAATATACATACCAACATTTGAAGGGACACGTTGTACATAATTATGCCATTATGCATATGTATCAACATTGGGAATCTTGAAATAATGCTATTGTTTGCTGCAAGAATAGCTACTGGGCTTAAAATTATCGCTTCAAGGAATTCATTATATTTGGAAAGAGGTTGGGAAGCAATTGAGTACAGAGGAAATGGGGCAAAACTAATAACAATGTATAAAATGCCCAAAGGTTTAGTAAAGAATTATTTACAAAACTTTGTACCTGAAACAAGAGGCAATATTTCAGGATACACTATCCGGAATTCCTGAAATTAGTCTTTACCTCAATACAAATTAGAACTTTATAATAAAACTTTTGTTCCCGATACTTTTAGAAAAAAAGGAATTACCTAAGTCTTTAAACAAGGGGAGCAACTTCTATCAACATTTTTGAAAAAAAAACAAATGTTTGCAAAATAGGATTGTAAAACCTCAGAAATATTTTTCTTACGGAAAAAAACTTTTTAAATATAATTCATACAAGATTAAGACTTAATTGTATTTTAAATTCTGACTTATTATGCTGTAACATAATAACCAAGCCTAATTGTACTTGGATGTTTACTACTAAAGGATGCATATCATTTGTTTAGATCTTTTTTTGTTTGTAAATATTATGAAAAGGATTTATTATTTTTCCCCTTCTATTACTATGATGTATAGTAAATGTGTAGTAGAATATATGTATATATGTTTTTTTGTGTTTATGTTTTTTTTTTTTTGCAATTTTACACTATGTCTGATCAAGAGAAGACTTTAAGTTTTTGAACTTGTGTCCAATCCTTTTTTGTCGCTAACTTTTTCAATAATATATGTTCAATTCAATGCAAAATATACCATTAAAGCATTCAATTAGTTTAAGAATATCAAATTTTGATTGGTCAATTATGTCAGAATTCAGACGTTTTAATAAATCTCTGTTCAAAGACATTGTATTTGGTTTTTTTTTATTATTTAAATGTATGATGACATATTATGATGATCAATTTAGAGAATTCAAAAAAAATTGAAAATGTACTTGAAAATTAAATATATCATTAGATATATCATTGACATTTAAAGATCTCAAACTTGTAGATAACTTTCAAAGGCAAATTTTAACTTGCCGTTTTCCTAAACACATCACTAGGACCCCAAATTCCTTATATTTAAAGGGACCCTAAGTCATGTATTTTAAAAGCGGAAGAAATATTGCAACCTCTAATTATCATGGAGCAGATAGAGATTACGAAAAGTATTCAATATCATAGTCTATGAAACAATACAAAACAGGAGCAGAGCAAACACGGACCACCGACACAGAGGTGGAATTAGGTGCAATAGAGGAGTGGGCATCGTCTTCCGATGGGTCACACCCGCCATGTGCTCTTTATCATAATCGGGAAATAATAAAAGAAAATTCCTCTTCAATTCAGTGCATAGAAAATGGATTAACAGTGAGTATGATTACGCTTTTCAGCATTTGACTCAATGATAAATTGTAGGTAATAAGGACATCGTATCGACGATAGAACTCAAGAAATGATGACTTTAAAAGAGACTGCTGTAAATCTTGTTTGTCAACTTGTTTGTCAATATTTTACCTCGTTTTAGAAATTGTTCATACGTAGGCCATTAGTTCTTTCGTATCAACTGAGATATGTCAACTTTGTATGTAGGTGATGAAGGTATATTGCTGCCTAAGTAAGGGAAGTTGACAATAGAAAAGGCATCACCTTTATTATGAAACTTACTTGTAAGATTACCATTAATGTCTTTTTCTAATGAAATATCTAAATATGAAACAGATGTGCCAGACTCTTTCACAAATCTCATCCGTCCGTCTGTCTGTCTAGCTGTCTGTCCGTCCGTTACAAAAATTTAAACAATGCCCATAACCTTTTGAATGGAGCTATAACTTTCATATTTCATATGTGCATTCTTTGTGACAAGGCCTTTCTTTGGTTACCACCTAATTGGAACTTTTGATCTTGACCTTGAAATTTGACCCACATTTACACAAAAACGTTTTGACTTTTACTTTGACCATGACTTTCGTACTGTAGATACTAGGACTTTTATATTTCACATATGTATTTCTTGTGGAAAGGCCTTTTATTAGTTGTCATCAACTTTGACCTTGACCTCGTAAATTTTGGTATTTAAGAATCTTTAACCTTGAGCATAATTTTAAAACGTTAAGGGCTAGGTCTTCCAATCTTCAAATATATTTAATCCATGTGAGAAGTCCTTTCATTGGTTAACAAGAACTTTGTCTTCTGAACTTTACATTGGAGTTTGGCCTACCTTTTAAAAACTTTAACCTTGGTCATAAGTTTTGAATGGTAAGGGTTATGACTTTCATATTTCACATAAGCAATCCTTGTGAGAAAAATTTTTGTTGGATACCAAGAACTTCAACCTTGACCTTGGATTTTGACCTACTTTTATAATTTGGGTACCACTATATTTGATTTGCATTTAATTAAAGTTAAATCTTCGCTTTGATGCAATGCGGGGTCACCGATGTTTCAAAAACGCATCTTTTTCCTTTTAAAATTTGATCGAGAAGAGATGGGGACTTCATATTTGATATGTGTATTACTTATATGTCAAGATATTTCCGAGCATGCTATGATTTCTTACCCCTCGACCTTGGTCTTTACGATTGACCTTATCTTTTAAAAAATTTAACTTTGGTGATAATTTCTAAATGACATATGATAGGGTGCTCATATTTGACATCTCATCCACAAAGACACCGAAAGCGGGGGACCCCAATTGTTTGAATTTGCTTGCTTTATTTTTATGTGCATTGGAAATACTACTTTAATACTGTTTCATTTCTCCTTTCTTTTTTATGCCCTTTCAAAGAAGGGAAGGGAAGGCAATAAAATTTGCTGCTGTCGGTCGGTATGTCCACCAGAAGTTTCCGTACCGTTTTTTTCCAGAGGTTGTAGTAACTAAATGTTCATATAATAATATCTAGATTAATTTTTGTTTTCGGTAGTATCGACCAATTTCTGACAGAATTGGATTTAGAAAATTTCCAATTATTAGCAGTTTTTGTTCATTTTTTTCGCAGAGATTGTACATACTAAAATCAAATTGTAATAAAGATTAATCATCAGAATAATAAGTTCATATTTCGTTTAAGTACGATTTTTGACGGAATAAAGTCCCTTGGTCTTATGAAAATTCCACTTATATAAAGATTTTGTTCATTTTCTTCGCAGAGGGTGGACATAAAATGAGATTAGGTATACATATTTATCATAACGATATCTAGATCGAGTCCTCTTTTAGGTACGAACTAGCAATTACTGACAGAGTTATGCCTCTTGGACTTGAAAAAATTTCAATAATGTCGGGGGGAAGTCATAAACTGTTCATTTCAGAATTTTGTATGTGCATATTGCTGGAATACATTGCAATTATTTCTCTCCTTCTCTCTCTCTCTCTCTCTCTCTCTCTGTTTCTCTCTCTCTCTCTCTCTCTCATACAGACATTTTTTGGGGAATATGATTTCGACGGTCTAAATCAATATAAGAGGAATTGTCTGCAGCATTATTTTTTCTTGCAGATATACCATCCGGATAATAACCAATATCAATCAACTATTACAATAAGTGCAACACCTACCGGGCAAGCGGTAGATCTACTCTTCCCGACTCCCGACGGTCCCGGATTAGGGATTTTTAGCGATTTAATTTTTACCGGTGCACAGATTTTATTCAAACTTTTCAGGCACATTTTTTGGGTTTATTTGAATTCATTAGTGCATACAAACTTTAGGCAACTTGTCTTTTTATTTTTATTACTGAATTAGCAATATCACCTGCAAAAAAAGCGATAAATCTAGTACTCTGTTATGAATGTTAAAACCAAAAACGGACACCGATGCTTTCGGGATTCGGGCGTCGGGAGTCGTTAAGACTAGATATACCGCTGGCCCACCTACCGGGAAAAGTATAAATGGACTCAAAACTTCGTCTAGAACTTAAAAAAAACAGACACAAGTCGTTAGAAATGTTAGACGACGAAAGAATACAGAAATTGAAAGCTGGTAAACAAAAGGTGCATATCAATTATTTACGATCATTCAAGTTTTTAAGCATGTTTCTTTCACGAAACACAAGAATCCCCCATTGTTTACTTGTTATCTGTTTGGTCCAACGTGCCGCTTCTTTGCTACATCCCTATGTTGGTGTGTAATGAAATTTGGGGAACTCTTTTTTCAACAAGGACGACAGTACGAGGGTTGTCCCGAAAAGTCGTAGACAGGTTAAGCAGTTTTGTTTCTTTTTGCTTTATTAAATTTCTTTCCTTGTCATAGCAAAGAGTAACATTTTATGATCATGCACTTCAAGTTTCATGATGATATCACATCTTATAAGAAAATTATGAAAAAATAAAGAAAGAATATTAGTGTACACCGGCGCACGAAAGCAAGCGTAAATTACGTCTCTTATAACGTCATGATCTTATTGTCTGCTTCAATAATGGGTATTAACATTCAATAATGTTTTTTAAGTGATAGGCCACTCATGGTTAGCACATATATTTAAATTCATTGCTGTCCGTTTGTTCTTTACTTTTTTCTTAAATTGGATTCAAATTTCAGTCTAAATTTTATCGAAAGATCGCCTTACATGTACATTGAAGGCAGCAGAGAATACACATTGTTTGACTTCGTTGGCGGTCCAGATTTTTCTTAATCGTCTGCGTTTATCAAACAGTACTCTACTTCTTACATGCCGTAATTAACTATTTTCGGTACAGAAGAAAAACTCTCATTAATATCGTGCAAATTAAAAATAAGTTCTTGATTAAAATATGGTCTATAATGTCACTTCTGTACTTTTTTCCTTTCTCCGATGTATATTAACCATATCCAACACAATTCATTACATCTCCGTGCGCTGACTGCGCGTTTGACAACGTCATTTTCATCAAACTCAATTTCAACGGTACTACGAAAATCATGACACCAATCGTCTGTTTCTAAAGATATTTATATGAAATTTTGACATAATATTAAGATTTTTATTCTGGTTTCAGTGATTAAAATTTGAGTTCAATGTATTATATAGTATTAAAGAAATACATGCAAATGCAATAGCTATATGCGTAAATTATTCGGAATTTTGTCCGTGCGCCGACAGGCCTTATCGGCCTCCATATAAATCGTCCTAATATTGTTAATATGAATGATATGTATTTAAAAATTCACAATTTTAAAAAACATTGACCATATTATATCTTTGCAAAATTTGGTAAGTATTGGTTGCATTGTTAAAAAGTTATAAACATTGTCTACGACTTTTTGGGACAACCCTCGTATATTTGATTTGTCCTGAATTTAAATGCTTCAATTATCTGTTTGAATGAGATTCGAGAAACGAACTTTCATTTTGACACTGTAAACTTTATAAACAAAACATGATAAAGCTAAAGTTAAGAATCACATAGTTGAAAGGATGAGATGGCATACGGCTCCGGTATTTTAAATAAAATGAACTGTCAAAATTTTGCTGTAATGTTTTCTATGCAAATTATTACTCTCACTGATATGTTTACCCCAAGGGACTACTAGTGTACTTTTAACAAATACAACAATTTAGAAAACTAATACAGCAATTTTAGGAAACTTGTTTGGTTAGGGGTATAATGTTTACATCCAATATTCCCATTGAAGTTTAGCCCTTCCTGTGATAGAAATTGTGAAATTTCATTGGTCGAGAAGAGTACTGCACAATTTTATGCTGTCTATATACCCACCTCATTATGCTAATATGCTCCTTCCATGTGACCTACCCACCATGCACACATCAATATTGAACATGCCAGACAGTTGTAATGACAAACAATAAAAGACGTCACAATGTACAGCTCTAAACAATATTGTTACGGAACGGTTAGCTAACACAAAAAAAGAGTATTAACTTCATTATAAAATCTTCGACAAGATAAATTCGTTATGTAGACACTTAGAGGGATAATACGGAAATATTTGGGGTCCTTGAAAAAATACATATTGGGCTAAGGTGACTATAATAAATACTGTCATTAAAATATTTACTACATACGATATGAGGCGGAGACTAGTGTTTCACGCGTACATGAGTAATACATGTCTCTATACTAATAATATGGAATATGTTTCCTTTAGATTCTTGCAATTTGAACAAATGTTGGCTAAGCAAAAAAATCTCCATGATACCTACGGGATATCAGAACTATTGTGCAGACTATACTGATCGAATAATTGCAATAATGTCTGTCATGTTATCGGGGATAGGGCCTAAATATTTTTTTTTCAATTCCATCTATGAAAATTCTCGCTGTACACGGACTACAAAACGTGAGGCCTTCATATATATCATGGAGTTGTTACATGCCAGTGTTGAAACTGAGACGCACGTTGAGGCCTTTTTTTTTCTAGGAAACCATGCTGTCATTATCAAGGAAGATTTTCTCCGCATTTATCCGTTTCTCCTTTCGTTTATTTTTAAATTAATTAGAGTAAAAAAAGAGCAAATTTATCATGTTTGTTAGTTACAATTTTTTCAAAAGTGAATTCAAAGTTTTAAGTATAATAGGCCGATTAATTTCATTTATGTCTATGTAAAACACTTAAATTACCGTAAGATATCTAAAAAAAAACTTACCTGCAATCCAATTTTATATTTTATTTTATTTGCATTAGATAATATCCCCATACCCCTATTTTTTCTGTTATATTGCATGAGAATCCGTTCCATCCTTAGTTTTTTGATACGTTCGTGACGGTAAACCATAACGTAAAGATAGTACATACATTCCTTTCTGTTTCTGAATACTTTAAATAACATACTTTCTTGTAGTAAATATATGTTGCATTCACAAAAAACCAATGCAACACGATTTTTCAATACTTAATTCAGATTCAAATGAGTTTAAGAGCACAATCTTAATGGACAATTATACAGTTTTACCAAAAAATACAATTTGATTTAACAATTTCCTATTTTCTGTTTTTATAATTATTATCTTAAAAAAATATCTTTTTTCAGAAAACACTCTGGTAAAAGAGATTCTGGACAATCGCGAGAAGACGATATTGCCTTCATTCATACAAGAGCTTGTGAAGTGGTTCAGGAAAAGTTTAAAAGTCTTAACCTTATCACAGTGGTTGGCAATTCTGGATCCGGGAAATCTGCAATAATTCAGCATATTGCACTCATTCTAAAGGAGCAAGAATGGAATGTCATACCGGTGCATAAGGTGGAAGAAATTAAAAAGATTTGTTCAACTGGCGTCTCAGAAAATCGTATATTATTTGTATTCAGTGATCCTTTAGGTAAGGAGTCGTTAGATGAAATTTTGTATCACTTATGGAATAGTTTAGATAAAACGCTGGAGATTTGCTTGAAGAAGAATAAACTATTGATATCATGTAGAAGAAGCGTCTTTTATGACAAGAGAACCAAGGGTAACTTATTGTATCTCTCATCTGCAGTAGAGATTGATAACGATAAAAATGGACTGACGATTGACGAGAAATGAGCGATCTTAAATCAGTATTCACAGAATCTTCATTTATCCGAGGATGTTTTTACCGAAATAATCAAAACCGAAGTATACTTCCCATTGCTTTGTAAACTTTATTCAAGGGAGGCGAACTACAAAGAAAAGGGGGTGGATTTCTTTAAGAATCCGTACAAATTTATTAAAAAGGTAATTGAAATTTGGAAGAAAACAGACAAGCATGAAAAGATTTTGCTCGCTTATCTTGATAGTGGCTTTTAAAAACAATTTGAAAATCGATGCTATTGTAAAAAATAATATTTGTTTGATGAAATTTAAAGAAATTTTAGGGATGTGTGAGTTGCAAGAAAACATACATATTTTAGTCATTCGTAATACTCTATTTGAACTGAAAGGATCTTATGTCAAACGTGTCGGAAATGCTTTCCAATTCCTTCACGACTTTATTATGGAGATAACGACTCTGGTGTTTGGTATCAATTGTCCTCAAGAGGCAATACAGTACGCAGACAGTGGTTTTCTGAGACGACGGGTGAGAATAGAAGACGATACAGAAGAGGAAGATCGCGATCCCTTCACTGTTTACCTTCCTGAAAAGTACATTGATTATCTTGTGGACAGGTTTATCATTGATTTGCAAACAGAACATATTGTAGATGTTCTATTCAATCCATGTTTGAGAAATAAAAGTGTGATAAGAGATTTTGTAGACAAAATTGAATTATTAAAAAATCTATCAAACATTCTCTCAGGAATCAATGGGGTTATAATAGATAAATCAGAGTTTGTAAAACCGTTTAGTGATTTCAGCATATCAAAACTTACTTTCCTTGACTGGAGAGGTAAATTATGTCCTTTAGTTGGATTTATAGTACTTTGTCATGATGAAATTTCTCTGTCTTTTATAAGATGCATAGACAAAAATGCATTACAGGATCTTTTAGTTTTTTCTGCCGTGTGTGCTAATGGAACATTACCACTGTTTCATAGTCTGAGCCTAGAATACAAAGAAATGGCTATAGAAGAACTTTGGGGTTTATTTTATCCAATCCATATTGCTTCAGTCTTCCATAACTATGAGATTATTCCAGAGTTAATAAGACTCGGTGCTAACGTCAACATGTTGAGTGCTGGTGATATTTGGACTCCATTAATTTTGGTAGCAGGGAATGATGAAGAACATTTAGGAGAAGCTGGAAAGAAAACAAAAGAAGGAGAAAGACGTAATAAAACTATTTCCTTTTTATTGAATTATGGCGCCAAAATCAACTTATGTGGCGACGATGGAAAACCTCCTCTGTGGATTACTTGTCAAAAGGGATATACAAGCACAGTACAAATGTTACTGAACAACGGCGCCGACATAAATCTATGTGATATTCACAGAGTCAGTCCTCCTTATAAAGCTTGTCAAAATGGACATGATAACACGGTTCAATTGTTACTGAACAGCGGTGCCGACGTCAATTTATGTGATAATAACGGAGCAAGTCCTCTTTATATAGCTTGTTATAATGGACATGATAACACGGTACAACTATTATTGAACAATGGAGCCGACATCATATTAAGTGATAATGATGGATTCAGTCCTCTTTGTATAGCTTGTTATAATGGACATGATAGCACAATACAACTGTTAATAAACAACGGTGCCGACATCAATTTATGTAACATTTATGGAGCCAGTCCCCTTCATATAGCTTGTCAAAATGGAATTGATAGTACGGTACAACTGTTACTGAACAACAGTGCCGAAATCAATTTATGTGATGAGAATGGAGACAGTCCTCTTCATATGGCTTGTCAAAATGGACATAGGAGCACGGTTCAACTTCTACTAAACAACAAAGACTAAACAATCAAAGATTTTATTTACACCGTGTTCAACTCCTATGAGTGCTTTAAGTACTGTGATTTTTTCAAGCAATTACTGACAGATTTATGCCTCTTGAATTTAAAAACAAGTTGCCCATGGGCCACATCGCTCATCCGAGCATTGTGGCTAGGAAAAAGTAGAATTTGGTCAAGCACGGATATATAGGTAGTCCACCCCCACCTCACCGCCTGCGATTTTCAGAGTTATAGAAATTATGTACAGTCAGTGTAGAAAAAAAAATGAAGTAGGACACCTCAGAAAACATTTGCGGGTGAATTTGAGACAAGCATATAAAAATGTATTTTTAGAAATTTCCCATCCCCCTCCGATTGTCGGGAATTGAAAAGTTGTTTGCATTAATTTTATATCCTTTTGTCGGATTTTTTTATGCATTTGTGAACCCCCCCCCCTCTGAAAGGACATTAATTTAAATAAAAAGATACAACCCTGAATATCCCCTGGTTCGCGCATGATCGTAATGTGTATACGGTACAGTTACGAGTGAACAAATCAATTATTGAATAATTAAATTTTATTGCAAAAGTTAATTGACAATAAGAAGTTTAGGAAAGAACTCTCGAATATGCTCCAGTTTTCTTTTTTTTTTTTACCTTTCAAAAATCATAAACAACGGACTGACAGAAAAAAGGCTATACAAAATCTCACCTGTGAAAGTAGTGTAACAGAAAGCATCCAATCAAAATCATGTTTTTTCCATGAATATTCATTAACTCATCATAGCGCCACCTTGAGAGTATTATAAACTGTACAACAAAGGGCAGTAACTCTTGTAGGAACCAGGCGAGCTTTGCAGGCACGAGGCATCCCCACCCGGGACGGGTGTACCGGTGTAACGTTGAATATTGACCCGAGTTGAAAATTGACCCGGGGGTCATTTTTCAACGTTGAATATTGAACCGGGGTCATTTTTCAACGTTGAATATTGAGACTTAAAGTTGTTGAATTTATACCCGGGGTCATTTTTCAACAGCTTGATAATTTTTTTTCTTACACCTGATGACGTCAACAAGTTGAAAATTGACCCTGTTGAATATTGACCCCACCTAAAAGTTTGAACATTCCTTTTAGCTGGGAAATTGTTTAACGGGATTTATTAGTATCACTTTATTAATACATTGTAATTCATTTTCAATTTTTTCCCTTTTATAAAATAATAGAAATAAACATACGGTATCACCCATGGATATATGTACATTTTGATCAGTGTACGGTTTCAGTAATCTTTGCAGGGGCGTAGCAACGGAGGGGGGGGGGTGGCAGGGGGGCTCCCCCTTTTTTTCTCAACTTTACCTTTACTATAGCAAATGTTAACTGTAAACCTGGTTGGACCCCCAGTTCAAGTGATGTGTCGATAATGAAGTATTAGAATTAGTACTGAAAGTAGTTGACACTGAAAAAAAGCTCGACACCCCCACCCACCCACCCCTCTCCACCTACGAAATATAGGATTTTCGACTTTGGGCAATTTTCAACTCCCCTCTCCCTTTTTTTGCTTGTCAACTTTTCAGGTAAGTTAAAAAAAAGTTTTCTCCGGCTGCCCCCCCCCCACTTTCAAAAATGATGTACGCCATTGCTTCAAGAATGACATCTTTATTTTTTAAAAATACTTTCCAAAATCCATGGCATCTATAAAAAACACTACAAAACAACGAATAGGTACGACGGCGTCTGCGTGCCATTTTAACAATGTAGATTTTTTTTAAATCGTTTGAACTATATAAGAAAACGTTTGTGGAATTTAATAAATCGTTTGGACAATTTGTTTGTTAAATCATACGATTTATCAAAATAATTTGTACGTTTTTTTTATAAATCGTTATGCAATAAAATTGTTGTTCGAAAACATACTACCATCATTTCTATTCGAAAAAAATACAATTCATTAAACTTCTCACCTTATAACATAATTTTATCTCTATGATCTCCTATGCGATGTTTTTTAATTCTTTTTCAATAATTGCCATGATTGCATTCTGGGAAATATGACAAATTAAACTAGAATTAGTTGTAAACTCAATTAATTAGGAATGTAATCACATAGATTGACAAAACAAAATTTTAAAATATTGAAATAAGGCAGAAGTTTTCTCTCTTCAAGACTTAGAGACTAGAGAGCAGCATAAATTAAGCTGTTGCTCTTTAATATTAAATAAATGTGTTTCGTTTTATACATTGATGGAGTAAATATAAAGGATTTAGTTATTCAGAATACAAATTTATTTAATGTGATTATGTCTTGTATCAATTTTTGACAAAGATATCCAATATGTCTTAATATAAAGTACATGTTGATCCTAATTCAAGACTTAAAGTCATTGATACATCTCACCAATTACGGAACAATAAAAGATATTAATACAAATGTAGTAATTTTTTCAGAAATCAAGTCATTCTCTGTATTATCTGAATCATGTGATCAAGTTTGAGCCAATCAGAGAGCTTAGAATTAAAGGTGATATAACCTTTCCGTGTTAAATAGATGCTATCACCTATTTGAATAAGTGGTATCACCTATTCGAAACGGTGATATTACCTATTTGAGTTTCTTACAACAGTCATTAATGCATGCTCCCTATAATATATATTGTACTACATTGGAACCAAGAAAATTCGAACTACCCAGTTTTCATACATTTTCTACGAATTTTTTGTTGTATACATGATATATAAGTGAAATAAATTAATTTGTAAGCAAAATAACTACAGCTGTTCGACGGGAAAAGGTGATAACACTCAATTGAATAAGTGATATCACCTTTTCGAATTGGTGATATCACAAATTCAAATCAAATAAGTGATATCAACTATTGGAACAGGTGATATCACTTATTCAAATAGGGGATACTACTTATTGCAGTAAATACCAAAACTGGGCCTCATACCTAAGAATTAAATCACAGTAGTGAAAACCCAATCATTAATATGTGTTTTTTTGCTGTTGAATTTTGAACCGGTTTCATGATCAAAATTCAACGACCCGGCTCAGTTTTCAACGGATTAGGGTCTAAATTCAACACCTTCGGTATCAATATTCAACGTTGAATAATGACCCCCGGATACAAATTTCAACCCGGGTCAAAATTCAACGTTACACCGGCTGTAAGGGGCCGTGGTGAACTGAAGAGTGATTAAATTAGAAATCCCCCACAAAACCATCAGACCGCAACGAAATCTCAGCGAACCGGGGGCCGAAAACACGCGATCAACTTGTTCCAACATTAAGTTCATATTTTCCTTCCTTTATTTTGTTTTCTTTAAAAACAGAGAAAAAATAAAAATTTGGAAATTAAAGACTTGTTTAACTAAGCATCACTGCATTAAATGATTTAGATGGTGTGCGAGTAGCATTTTATTAACATTTTGAAAATGGATGACGTCATTCTCCCTCCTGCTGTCCGATCGCATATTCTGAGATAAGGACTCTGATTCGGCTAGCCAGTGATTCAAGGTGCTATTTCATAACAACAACGATAAATATAAACTCTATAGAATTCTGTAATGTTTGTTTTAGTTTTTATTTTCTATTTATGTATCTGTACACCATGAGTCTAAATTTAAAGGAGAAAGAATTGAGAAGGAAAAGTCGAGTAGAGGAATACACTAGATACCTATATCCTTTACATCATGAGTGAGAAACATCTGCCTATCGCATGAAAGACTTTTTTCTTTGGGTTTTTGACAATAGATATTTAATGTAAAGTCCAATTTCTTTTTTAATCCACCTTTCAGGAAAGATTTTTAAATCCATGCATGCTCTTTTGTCTCACTGATTAAACGTATACAGTGGTATATGCATTGAAATACTTTTATTTTGAAAGCCGGATCTTTGTTATAAATTAAACTGCCTTATATTTTCTCCTGATCATGACAAAAAGCACAAAGCGGATGTGACCTGTCGGAAGAGGATAGGCTCACTCCTCCATGGCGCTAACATGATATTTTGGAGGTTCGTATTTCTCTACTTCGATTTTGTATAAATATTGTTTAATGAACTTTAATTGAGATTGATTACTGTTCATTATCCCCATATAATTCATTACATGACGCATATATCTTTTACAGTGATAAAGGGAGAAAAAAAAACAAGATCAATCCCTGCAGATCTTAGCTCTCCGATAATATATTTTGACAGACCGGTCTTTCAATATATTTTTTCGGAGAGCCACAGAACTGCAGCTATGTCATGGCTTGCTGGTCTAAAAGAAATTAGGATAAATGATCAGCCTTTTTTTACCAGATATACAGCTGCAATTTCAGCAATATATTGGTTTCATTTATTTGTACCTTTGTTTAATGAACATAAGTAAAAATATAATAATAACTATATTGTATACTAAGATATATAGTCACGAAATATAAACTTTTAGATCAAGTCACTCAACAATATAATTAAAATGTTCAAATGTCCTTTAAAGATTCAATATACAGAACATTTATAAACAAATGAATATTTATTGATTTTGGTAATGATTTAATAATAAGGATATTAAAATCTTATTGTAGAAACAGTTTGCTACAAATTTATTACAAATAGTAGCGAGCGCAGCGAGGTTTGCGAAGCAATCCCATTAGACTAACGTGTAAGAAGAGAGGAAATTCGGATTGAAAGCTTCACAATCTTTTTAAAAGGTTGTTTAAATTAAAGATCGTCTCCAGAAAAAAATACATCTACAGGCAGACAAACAGACATTGTATTCCAGGACAACTTTACCACTTATTTGTAGGAACTAGTGAAACTAAAAACTAAATTGTATAAAGGGTAAATGTTTAAGGTCATTGGCAATGCAGTGTTTCCGGAGGAGAAAAAAGTTTAAACCCAATTTTTTTCATCTATAAAAATAGTCATTGAGAGTGATCTCGCGTATGCAATTCTCTAGGTGGTGAAAACCAATAAAGTGTGTGAGTTACATACTTAGAGGTAAACAATAACACTTGTGTGTTTTTATCTAATATATTCAACTTTAGAGTAATAAAAGAAAAGCAGCAATGGATTTGTTTACATTGTACCGAGGGGGCAGTCAGTCAATTAGTCGTCATTTAGAATAAGTACATGTATGCTGGGAAGATGTGAAATAATTATGCTGAAAGTGTGTATATAGCTAGGTAGACTGAATTAGAACGATTCTATAGGTTATGTGAAGGAGGCACCATTAAAAATAAATAATAAATCCTTGCAAAAATGCTTAATGACAGTTCCTTTTAAATAAAGTAAATTATAGTGTAGAAGCACATAACCAGTCCCTTGATCATTATGAATGATAATTAGATGTTAAGGGAAGTAGCTCTAAATCAAGGAACAGTGCTGGTATTTCTGTGTTTTGTTTCTGTACTTGCAATTTCATCCAAAGTATATGTTTGTCATCGGAAAAGAAGATTCAACAATGTATTTTCTGTATAAACATTATGAAATAAATGGGTTTAAAAAAAACTTATGGTTAAAAATAATATAGGACCATTTTATCAACATTTTACATAGGAAATGCATTGAGAATTGTAAAAACATTAATTTGACAAAAGCTTTAAAGGAAGTCTGGCTTGATGGGTAAAAAGGACCTGAATTGAACATGTTTGGTACTATAAACCTGTTCAAAAGTTCTTGAAAAATTTTATACAAAATTCAGAAACGTTGCCAATGTCCTTAAGATTGCATGAAGAAGGGTATGGAAATAACGAACAGTATTCAATCTCAACGTCCATTAAACAAATATACAAAATAAGAGCAGAGCAAACACGGACCTCCGAAACATCAGAGGTGGGATCAGGTGCCATTAAGGAGTGAGCATCCCCTGCCGACCGGTCACACCCGCCGTGTGCTCGTTGACATAATCAGGAAATAACAGAAAAAATCCGTGGTCAATTCAGTGTATAAATAATGGACTAACAATTGGAATGAAAAACGTCAGTCAGCATTTCATTCAATGATAAATTGTATTTGCTGACAAGGTCATTGTATCGACCATATAATTTACGAAATGATGACTATGATGACAAATGATGGGACTAATCGGTATACAGTGTATATATATGTGGCGCAATGATCCTGACTTCTGAGATAAATCAATGCTTTAATGCACCTACTGTTTTCATTATTCCTAAATCTTTCCCATTGGAAAATAGTTATTCTGTAAATAATCATGCCTGGGTAAACCTGAATTTCGTTAACCTGAGACATAGCAAAAATAAACTATGCTACATGACCAGGTCTGTTATGGTTGAAATTAGACAGGTGTGGTTCGAGAGATGTCAAAACAAAAATATTTTTTTACGACAGACAAATTTTGACTGAAAAAAATCTAAGTTTAATAAGCTTCTAGCTTTATAAGGTAGAAAAATTAAATGAATGATGCCCAACTTAGTCATAATTCTCAAAAAAATTCCAAACAAAAAAAAATATACCAAATACAAACATGTACTTTTGAAAACTCAGAATGATATACGAGTTAGGACTACTCTGGTACTTGAAGTTTGATCCTTTTGATGACAAGTAACTGCAGAAAAACTCAAAAATGTCCGATAATGTCAGTTCAATAACATTTAGTTCATAAAGATACAACATAAGCACAAATAATTTGAATACTTATGGTTATGCCTTTGTAACAATGAGGTGAAAAGCCTCTTTTAATATATCTGCATATATTTTAAGATGCAGTGTCAGATGTTTAATTCCTATAACAGCTGAGATTCTTTTACAGACAGTTCTTTATGTGAGAACTTTATCAGGTATACAAAAAGATAATTTAAGACTGGCCGGAATTTAGCAAGAGTTATTCCCCGAATCCTTTTACCTACATGCTTTGACCAGGACATAATTTTGCAGTGCTGTATAATACTTACTGCAGCTTAAATACCAAACATATGCAACATGATTTCAAAACGAAATATCAGACATGCCCTTATTCAATACGCCTTTTCAATAATATTGTAAGAAAAGCAGGGAGCCAGTGTCAGGTCCTTCTTTCAGTTTCAACGCATAACGTTTCATGCAATCTGTCTAAATCTATCATTACATTAAATTGTCAACACATGTTTTAAATAAAGTTATTACATTCATCTGGTATAAAAAGAAAAAAAAACATGAAAGAAAATAAGAAATATAACAAACTTACAGTGATATGCAGTATAAAACATTCTGCTCTTTCTTGTCTGCTTCGTAGGCCGCATGATGACGTAATGTGTGATATACACATTAGAAAACTGCATGTGGTTCCGTAAATTTTATATATCGAAGTCATGAGAGTTATCTTTGACGCGGAAATGCATCGTCAAGATAAAAAAAATCTGAAAGAACAAAATTATAACAGTTTTCCGATCCTGGGATAAATACGAAACTGATTTGCCGAATAAGCCAGGTTCTACTTGCACTTCCTGCTACAGTCAGCAGAGCACAGTCCTGTTTCTTGTTCCAGATTTTCATTTTGGGTGAATGAAACCTTGAAACAATGGTAAAAATGTATGTTTTCTTAATTGTTTGTCATATTTTCTATAATTATAATGTACATTTTCATTTATATTTCGTTTGCAACGAAGTTATTCAAAATAAATTTGAATTTTCTTTTCAACTCATGTTCATTTCCGGTTCTACACAGCAAGGTGATTCGGATGGTTTTTTTTATGTTAAGCGACTCTATTTGAAGGTTTTACCCAATCTTTGGCAAGTAATTTAAAGAGATTTTTACTTCAACCCTGTGTTTTGTAAACACGAAATTTATAAGTGTGTATCCCACAAAGTAATTTTGGACAACAAAAGATCCAATCTACTTGAGGATTAATTTGAGGTTTATGCATAAATGTAACTATTGTATTTGATATCTTTACAGTTTTGTTTCTTTCTTTTTTTATTATTGTTTTATGCAGATTAAGAAAAGAAAACATCTTTTCAATATGGTAATGTCTGAAAAATCATTATCATCTTTTGTAACATCACAATTAAAATGAAACATTTTATTTCATTTGGTTACAAAAGCTACCCAATTTTTAGAGTAGATAAAATAAACACACTTTATTATATGATTGAACAATTTCCTTCTCTCTGATTGGCTGAAATTCAACTGATGGAAAATTGCTACTTTGTATTGACCTGCACGTGACGTTCAAGGTGAATATAAGGATTTATTTCTTCTACATTGATCTAAAAATAGAAGACAAATTCCAAATTAATACAAATTGTTTTGGAAAGCTATTTAAACGACTGTGACTCCTTTTCATGTGAAAAAATTATAAGAGAATATTTATTTTCGGGTGAGGGTGGTAAAAGTAGACGCAGGGACTGAACAACAATTTCCACTTTTTGGCAGTCAGTTTTCCCTGATAATATTTCTTTCATTCATTCTTATGAAAAACTGACATAATATATTTTTTCATGGCTACTAAAACTGATTTTTAAAAAAATGGTACGACTGGTAAGTTTTATTTACAATTTATTTCTGCTTCTCTCTTGGATGTGGCTAGGACTTAGATTAAATGCAAAAATGTAATGAGCTGTATCATTTTACAGCCATCTTCGAAGCACAATATTCGAGCTCGGCTATATCATTGACCTAAAAAAAACAGGAAAATTGTATAATATTAATTTTATCTGAACATGTCTCTATTCTCTAATATGCAGTTATGAATGTGCTAAAAAAGGATATTCTGTTTCGCTCAAAGCATGCACAGGTAGTACTATTTAACATACTTAGAAATACAAGTTGACAAAATATGCACTTTTCAAGTGATATCATTGAATTTATTTTATGTAATGTCATCCTAATTTAGGAATTTGCAACCTTGACCAGAACAATATTAGTATGGGTGATAATAATTTTATGTTACATTAATAAAATTTAAAAAAAAAACTGTGTGATATACAGGAGCATGCATAAAATGAATAAAAATGCACTTTCCATGATATAAAACGCAAATAAAAACGACAATGTAAAATACAGGTATTCATGTACCACACGTAACAGTTACCAGATAAATGCATTCAAGTGTGGAGGGATGCGACAGGGTTATCCATACAATACTGTTTGTGTGTGAAAGATGAAACTAGGTTTTTCCCAAGGCTATTTACGAGGCGGGTACAGCTTGAAGTTAAATTTGTTGCTATGTTATCCAAGTTGTTCAGAACAATGACTCGACTAATTGTTCGTGCAATCTGTACAAGTGTCGTAAACGGCGGAAATCGTTGTCCGATGACTTTAGTGAAGGTTATATATTTTCTGCACTGATGACATTGATATCAATAATAAAGACAGTTCTGCATTTAAACCTTTCTCAATATCTAAACAAACGGACATCTGAATCACATGAATGGTGATTTCATAACAATCAGCTGCATCAATTACCGGGCCTAATTGTTCGAAAAAAAAATTTCTATTATTTCTTATATCGACTTCCTATTGAAAACTTAAGAACATATATTTGTGTAAGGTGATGATTTTAATTCCTATTGAAATGCACTGCTTTTTATGGCACACAGTTAATCAACCCTATTGAGGTCAATAATAATACAGTGATCAATTAAGTTTCATCCAGCAATCATGTAGAACGCTGGATATCATTAAGGTTCCTTTGTTTTTGTAGAAGAAAAATTTAGTTGTTGGTTCTCTGAATTCAATATTCAGACTGTATATATTCAGACATTAATATTCATTACAAGGAGCACACGGCGGGGTGTGACCGGTTTGCAGGTGATGCCCAATCCTCCATGGCACCTGATCCCATCTCTGATGTTTTGGAGGTCCGTGTTTGCTCCGCTTTTATTTTGTATTGTTTTATGGAATTTGATATGTCCATATCCTTCATCCTTCTACTGAAAATATTGCCACACAACCTTAGCAGATTTTAGTTCCATAAATTATTTTTATATACATTCGATTAATTAGATACAATAAGGATATGGAAATAACGAACAGTATTCAATCTCAACGTCCATTAAACAAATATACAAAACAGGAGCAGAGCAAACACGGACCTCCGAAACATCAGAGGTGGGATCAGGTGCCATGGAGGAGTGAGCATCCCCTGCTGACCGGTCACACCCGCCGTGTGCTCATTGTCATAATCAGGAAATAACGGAAAAAATCCGTAGTCAATTCAGTGTATAAATAATGGACTAACAATTGGTATGAAAAACGTCAGTCAGCATTTCATTCAATGATAAATTGTATTTGCTGACAAGGTCATTGTATACATTTAACAAAATAAAACGTAAATAAAAAGGAGAATATAAGATATTCATATACCAGAACTACCATGTCAATGCAATAGGTGTAAGGAATGCAAAGTTTTTACGCATAAAACGATTCTTGTATATTAATGATGAAATTTAATATTACCTAAGGCTTTTTACGAGGTGGGTACAGCTTAAAATTACATTCATCGCCATGTCACTTGAGACATTCAGAATAGTTACTAGGCTGACTTTTTGTGCAATTTGTGTCGTGAGAAAAAAAAACCAAGGAATTTTTAGCCGGGTTAAGTGAAAACGTTATATTTTCTGCACTGATGGATAAGTTGGTTAGAGAAAAGCACTGTTGTGTAATCAACATTAATGATACATGGGGATGTCGAACAATATTCAAGATAAAAAAAAATAAAGACACAAACATGGACCTTCAGCATTAACTATAACAACTAAAGTTAAAGTATGACCGTGACGTAAACCTTTTTAGTTTGTGCTGTCCATTCTATAGCTTAGTGTTGAGCTAACTTCCCTAACAATCCATTAAGTCACCTGTACGTGTCAATTCTTATTAGAAAACTGTTCAGTCTTTTTAAGTCTTTTTAAGAATGGACATTTTATTCAAGAAGAGATTTCCTTTACAAATATTTATCACATAGACGGTGTTTTCATAACAAGATATTACAGCTACTTCTGTTTCTGCTTGTTGGAAAAGAAACCTTGACCTCATTTTATCTATTGCCTGACTGGTAAAGAAATACACTATTTGAAATAATAATATTTTGTACACCTTTTCTGGTCAGTGCATTGATCAGGATTTGAACAAGTTTAATTTAGCAATCATGGAAAACGTTGGATATAAGTTCAATTTCTTTATTTGTTAATATTTTATATTGGGTGTTGGTAGTCTTAATCAAATGTTCACACTGCACACAATACCCAACAACTTTTGTCGAGGAAAATGCCCAATCTTACAATATATTAAATCAGATTATATAACAAACAATACTATATACATTTAACTTAAAAAAAACGTTGTTCTTGAGAGCAAAATAATTAAAAATATCTCTCCATATATTGAACACACTGTCACATTAAAATCTAAATTTATTTGAATTGCTACTTTTGAACACGCAGGCAAAATTCTATTACCCTGTAGTGAGCCTCCGTTTTCCACTATGTACATATTTAACCCTTTTTAAGCCTCAGATCACTGGACCTTGAAAGTAAGTTTAAGTCCGTGCGGCAGTTGGACACGGCAGTCCTGATAGAGAAGGACGTTCCTATACTTCTCTAGATCTTGGTACATTTTGTGCAATAAAATATTCATGTTAGACTTCACCGTAGTTTAGCTGTTATTGTCAATATGTAGTGTCCTACTTTTCTGAGGTAAGCCTTGTTTTTATTGTTCATTGAAATGTAAATAATGTAAATATCTTAAAACAACCAGTTTCGGAATTTCTCAACAAAGTCAGCCTTAAGTGTTTTGCTATTTGAGATTTATTATCTTTCATATTTCTGTATACGTTATTTATATGTACAGTTCGTCAAAAGTGTTCGAGTAATGATTGTACGGTGTCCCGTTCGTGTCTTTTAGTATGTCTATTGTTCTGTTATTTTTGTATCTAAGTGTAAAGTAAAGGTATAATAGTGTTGTTAAGCATATTAATGCTATTTGTACGCCATATGTACATGTGTATGCACAGCTTTAACTTACAATGTGTAAAGTATATGTCTACCTTGACATTATATTGTGCATGCGTAATTAACAGGTCCTCATCCTGTGTGTGTAGATGTCCCTGTAGCAGACACGGCCACACCTAAAGTCTTGAGCGCAAGACGTTTACCTTTGCATTGTGTGTGTATGTGTGTGTAGGCCTCCACGACAGTAAGACAGGAGGAAGGATTTCCAAACCAGTCCGGAGACCAATTGTATCCGTATTAAGGACACCCGTGCGCGTCATCGCCCAGCTGATCACTGACAGTTATCCAGTTAATTTTGTATATTGTGATTTATTAAATGTAATGTTTAAAATTTAAAGAAAATTTTGTTGTAAATTAATAATTAGAAGGGCAGTTTGGACCAACATCCCATAAGCTTGGTCATTAACATGACACACACCATGTTTAACATTTAAAACTCCATTTTGTAAAAATATAATCTTTCAAATATTTAAGCAGACGAAATCAATTTATTTCAATCTATATTTGTAAAAAAAAAAAACTTCAAGTAGAAATGTCATTGAGGAGTTATTCTAGATAGGGCTTTTGTGTGGAATATGCTTGTCATTATTCAAATATAGAAAACAATATTCGATTTACTGTGTAGAGTTTAGTTGATAAAGAATCCAATTTTATACATTAAAATTGTCAAAGAGACCCTTTTCTTAGAACACTTAGCATTTTTAGATAGGTAAATAAGAAATGAACATATACTGAGCAAAATAAGTTTACCAATTGCTTTTCCGTACATATGATTTGAAATTTTTTTCTTAATTGTTTGATTATGCTTCTTCTTAAAATCAATAGAGATAAAGATAACAAAAGACAGAGTTTTTTTTTGATTTGACACGCAGAAACCGCTTCATCCAACGTTGTGACAATTCAATAAAATAAGGATATGGAAATAACGAACAGTATTCAATCTCAACGTCCATTAAACAAATATACAAAACAAGAGCAGAGCAATAAAAGAAAAGGTTACGCTCGAATGCACATGGTCCGGGAACAATTGTGTACTAGAAAAACATTCTGAAAATGCTTTTAAAAGAAAACCGGTGAAAAACATCAAAAACGTCTTATTGCAAAAACACCAGGACTTTCTGATAATGAACGTCAAAGGACTATATGGATGCTAACAATCGGTTGCTTATAAAAAGATGTCGCTGAACACTTTTGCTTGCATCAGTCCACCAGATGTCGACTATCGAACTGATTCTGAACGACTGAACACGTAATAGATCTCCAGGGCTTAGAACGTCCACGAAAAACGACGGTTAGCAATGATCGTTTAACTGTTACAACGTCGAGACGTTACAGTTTACTGGCTGCTCTTCAAGTTGCAGAAGAGTTATGCCGTTTTACTGGAGTGAGGTTATGTGGACAATTTGTAGGAAACAGGCTACGTTCAGCCATTTTTCGAGCTCAAAGACCTCTCAAAGCAATATCACTTACTCAACGTCATCATTAATAACGCATCGCAAGGGCAAAAACAATTCATCTTGAATTCAACAAAAATATTGCCTTTTCTTTGAAGAAAATTTAACATTTCAAATGCATTATAAACTATTGATCTACTTTTTTCTACTTGATATATTAAATACCTTTAATTGCTAAACTTATTTTGCTCAGTATATAACTTGGCATTATTCATTACTTTTATATTGGAAGTTTCACGCAATAGTTAAGCTAGATCATTTTTTATAATATTACCGTTCACGGTAGCTCAGTCGGTAGAGCGCTTGCTTCATGATCGGGAGGTCGTGAGTTCGTATCTCGGCCGTGACTGACCTAGTCGTTAAAATTGGTAGCAACTGTTCCTTCGTCATGCGCTCGGCACTTTAAAGTGAAAGTTGTGGGTCCTTCGGATGAGACCTTAAAAATCGAGGCCCCGTGTCAGCGACAGGCGTTGGCACGATAAAGATCCCTCACTGCTCAATGGCCGTGAGTGCCGAGTAAAGGTCAAAATTTGCAGCCCTTCATCGGCATACGGTGACGTCTCCATATGAGTGAAAAATTCTTGAGGGGGACATTTAACAGTATACAATCAATCAATCTTATCATATTTTTGGAAGATTTTGCATTACAGTAAAAATATTTAATGAAATCTTTGTTAATGGTTTTCATAAAACGTTTTTTTTAAAAAAAACGTATAAAATGATAATGCAAAGGTACCTTATAATTATCAGATAATGTAACCCAGACGTTTGACACACTGGTTAAAGAATATTTCGAGCAGATCATTTTTCTAAACATTTTGTAGACTTTCCAGAAGGAATAATAGTTCAATTACAGTTCCCAAGATATCATTTGAAAAGTGTGATACAAATATTTAGTAGACCCTATATAATTTGAATAAGGTTATTTGACTTATTGTACGCTTTTTTAATTAAATAATTCTTAACAACAGAACACCTGGATACTCTCTATAAACAGTTTATTTTGTTTAAAAAAAAATACTTTAGAACAGAACACATTTTTTTTTTATTTTACTTGAATATGAAATGCAGAATGGTATGTGCTCTTAAATAATGAAACTGACGATTGATTTTTTATAACTACCTTCTGGACAATGTTAGTTGTTCTGCTGCTAATTAGTCAAATAATAAAGAGAGTGCATGTGTATGGATCACTTATAACAAATGCAGAATGAAACATTTGAATGTAAAATTTCTGTAGGCAGCAGAAAGTAAGATCCCTCAAAATATCGCACACCATATACGAATGAAAAATATAATATTTTCTTCTATAAAACTAAAAAAACGGACAATTGGGACGACAAGGAGAGAAAGAATAAAGCCCTGAAATTAAATCATCAACCATAAAGCATGTAACATAAAGATGAAAAGCAAATGAAGCAATATAAGAAATGAAATCTTCTAAAGATCTCTGAGCATTTCTTTCTCTGTCATAGAGGTTGTCAATTAAGGCAATATTAACAAAATTGTTCTTCTATAAAATATGACAATAAAGCTTTTTAAATATCAGAGATAAGACATCATTTGAAAGATAAAAGATAAAGAAACTTATTAAGGTATCCGATCCATAAAATGACAACGTTTATTAACCTGAAATTTCCATCCTGAATTAAATATTCAGAAACTAATGCATAACAGTGTCGAAGATAAAAGGATTTACATTATACCAGGAGATTTTTTTTTTCAAAATAGAATTACCCGAGCAGTATTTAATTAATTAAGAATACGCTTAGGTCTATGGGAAAAAGCACATTGTTAACGTGAAAAAAAACCACTATGATGATCAATAAATGCTATGGTGTAAACATTATTATAAATCACTCTTTATTTCGAGGATTTTATTTTCAAGTAATAGAATTCCATAAGATTATAAAGAACAATGACCGAATTCGTGAAAACTTTGTTTCGCTTATAAAGAGTCAATGACTTCCGGTATCTCGCAAAAATAAAGTGTCGCAAAAATTTAGTGATCTACAGTATATAATTATAAAAACAGAAAACGATTAAAATGGATGGTTGCAAACTTTGACCTTTATCGGCAGACCTCTTTATAACGGCTTTCACGCCTCTAAGTGTAATTAGAACTTGAGGTAAATATCAAATCTATAAAACACACACTCTAACCTCTGCTTCACGCACACGACTAAGCTAATAGAAGATCTCACATTCTTTCAAAACAATAATTTTGCAATAAAATAGCCTTTGATTGTTAAAAAAGATGGTATTTCTAAGTATCACTTAGTGTACAAAACAAAAGACGAATTTGATAATATCAACGTAGAAAAATTTCTTTGCCCGGTAATCTAGATTAATAAAATCTATATCACCTTGAGTTGATATATGCAGTTAAGATTCAGGACACCTTGTAAATTTGAAAGACAAGTTAGAATTTCTTCGGATCAGGTAATTTAAAGATTTTTGACTGCTTGCGTAAACAGGGTTTAAAATAACGTTCCCAAAGTTTTCAAATGGGACACGAAATGATTAAGGTTTTTGCATCAATGGATTAAAGGGCATTTGTACTGAACGTGCAATATTTTCATAATAAACGTGGTTCTCTACATCAGAACTTTCTTCCTTATTTGTGATACATCTAAGTAAAATGATATTAAGCTTGAAACAAAGTTTTAGGCTCCCTTGTCGAATCCTAATTAAAAGTAAATGAAGTGTTCTGCATTGAAAATTGTAAAAGCTGGATGTCGTTAAATAGGGTTTAGTTAGGGGTTTTTTCCCTGGTTTTCTGATAGTAGCTCACCCTTCTGATTGTGTGATACTTTCTCCTTTGTTGGGAGCATAAAATTCCATTTGTTACTTTGTCTACAAAAATTTTATTGTGTTGGCCCGAACACTTTGAATAGATCAAAGAGGAGCTTGTATTGATTAAAGTAAATGTAACATTTAATTTTTGAATTAAACACATTTAATATATATCAGGGATGAAAAACTTCCTAAATTAGGACACTGTATCCTAAAGTATGATTTTTTTCATATTAATACTGATACGTTAAATAGCTTGTATCAATATATTGGAGTCAAAGATAATTTGAGGGTACAGCTGAGGCTTGCTGTTCGCTAGATTATTTTTTTTAACCTTTTTTACCTTCCTAGCTCAAAAACTGTTTTAAAGGTTTCAAAGTTTTCAAAGGTTTGCTCTGCTCTTATTTTGTATTGTTTTCTGGACTTTGAGACTGAATACTGTTCGTTATCTCCATATCCTTCGTTCAAAGTAAACAACAAAGCATTGAACAGACTTTTTTTTCCTACAATTTGATAACACGGGTGAAAAATTTATGACCTCGGACACATGAAATGTGATATAAAAATATTTATTGATAAAGTTTTGAATTATATTAAAATACATGTACTATAACACTACTATTTTTTTTTCATTTGGTATTTGGGATTTGAAAGATACAGAACATGCTGAAAAATCAAAATGAAATTTTATAAAGTACCACAAATGTTCAAACATAACCTTTGTAGTTTAATTTTTGGAGTTTTCAACGTATTGTATTTGATTAAAGAACAGTGTAAAGAGGTTCCTTACTTACTGAAGCCTAACTTCAGTTGACAACAAGTCACTGTAGTGCAAAACTACGTTGGCTTACCCTTAAACTAAACACTTCAAGTGATTTGTTTTTATTATAATTGCAAATTAATTTTTGAAAGGGTCTATCACGTTCTGTTCATTTGCTTTTTTTTTACAAACATAAAAACATTTTTAAAATGTGCTTTAAAAAAGGGTACAAACATGAATTATTTGTGCAGAAAATCATCTCCACCTTTTTGATAAATGATAACTTTATCAAAAAAACAAAACAAATTGAGAATACAAACGTAGGTTTATATAACATCAGTTAAAGGGAGCGGTGTCATGTCATCATATGATGGTAATAATTCTTCTTCGCTTTATATTGAGTTGTTTATAATCAGATAAGTTTTAAGCCACCGCAAATTTTTGACACTCTAGTCACAAACGATTCGTGCAGTCATTTTTTCATCATTTCAATGGGAACAATAGTGTCAGTTTCAGTTCTCTAGATGTATTATTAAATTATTAAATGTGTTACACAAATATTCAGTAGATCCTGTATAGAAAGAATCAGGATATCTGTACTGTATTTAATCATAAAACACCTAGACAGTGTTCTTACAGAAAGTTTCTTTTCTTTGTTATAATATGATTTGAAGTGAAATATAGATATATGGTCATGAATGTTATTTTTAAAACCACCATCACTCTACAGAACTGAACATTTAAATTAACTTTAAATAAACTTTATTTATTCGGTGTATCAAAACATCCATAACCATCCAGTTACCAAATAAATGCATTTAAGATAAGGGATGCGACAGGGTCTCTGTATACAACATTGTTTGTGTGTGAAAGATGAAATTTAATATTTCCTGGGGCTATCTACGAGGTCGGTACGGCTAAAAGTTACACTCGTTGTTATGTCAACTGAGACGTTAACAATGACTCAGCTGAATGTTTGTGCAATATATGTCGTATGAAAAAAAACCCACTGCATTTTTGTCTGATGACTTAAATGTAAAACATATATATTTTGCATTGATGTAAATGTTGGTCAGAGAAAAGCACTGGTGTGTAATCAACATTAATATTTAAAATATAGAAAGATACACCATATCCTTTCATACGCACTTTGACCTGTTACAATAACTATACATAAAGATATTTTTATCACATAAATGGCGATTTCGTAACAGAACTCTGTAGCGAATACCGGGTCTCCTTGTTCGAAAAATGACCCCTAACATTATTTCGACTTCCTATTGAATACAAAGAATATATTCATATTTGTGTTAGGTGATGACTTTGATTCGTGAAGAAATGCACTGCTTTTTATAGTACAAAGTTTTGCTTCTTGTTGGGGTCAATAATAAAGCAGTGATCGATTTAGTGTAAATCAGCAATCATGTACAAAGTTGGATATCAATTAAATTCTTTTGTTTTCTTAGAAGAAAATCTCAGTTGTTGGTACTCTGAATTCAATATTCCTTGTTAGAAAAAAAATGATTGATTAATTGAATGTAATTTGTTTAACGTTCCTCTCGAGAATTTTTAACTCATATAGAGACGCCACCAATTGCCGCTGGAGAGCTGCAAATTTTGCCCTATGCTCGGCACTTATGGCCATTGAGCAGGGAGGGATCTTTTTCATGCTAACACCTACTGCGACACGGGACCTCGGTTTACACGGTCTCATCCGAAGGACCGGTCTCCACGTCCCAGAGTGGGATTCGAACCCTCGACGTAAGGATTAAATTCTTACTTCTCGACTGTAGAGCAGACGCTCTAACTACTGCGCCACGCGGGCGACTGTTGGAAAAGAAGCATTGACTTAATATTATCTATTTACTTCCTACTGAATACTCAAGAATATATATTTTTGTATTGAGCCATGATTTTGACTTGTTAGAAATGCAATATTTACAAATAGACAATATGTTATATCCTTATTCTATTCTGGTCAATATTATCATATTGTTCATGATTAGAACAAGTGTTATTTAGCAACCATGTAGAACGTTGGTTATCAGACGAATTCCATTGTTTTAGAATAAAAAAATCTCGGGGTTGGTAGTCTTAATCAAATGTTCACGTTAAAACATTGCCAAACAATCTTTTTTTAGCTTAACGCCAATGTTTTAGGAATAATGAATCTGTTTGTACAAAAGACAATAATGTATATATTTTACTAAATCATTTGACATTGTACTTGAGAGAAACGAGTCAAGTTCATCTTGTGAAAGGATGGTATTTTTGAAAATTGGTAAAGGTAGTTTCGTAGAAAGAAAACACAAAATAAAACGCAAATTAAAAGGACAATGTAAGATATCGGTATTTAATAAGTACTACTCGTAACATTACCAGATCAATGCATTCAGGTGTAATAAGTATTAATAAATGTAACAATGCTCCCATATCAATTATCAACATTTAATTTTTCCGAAAGTTATTACTGTGGCGGTTAGGCTTAAAGTTACACTAATTGCTATGTCACCTGAGACGTTCAAAACAATGAATCGGCTGACTGTTCGTGCAATCAGTTTCGTGTGAAAAAAAATCACGGGATATTTTGTTTTGGGGTAAAAAGCTGAGCTGAATGGATATGTTTCTGTTTGATATTAAAGCTGTCAACACCTCTTTCTAGGTTTGTCCGTTTGGGATAGGCAAATAAGACAAACAGTCTACCTTAGTTTAAATGCCATAAATACATAACATAGTAAAGTATTTCTAGATCATTCTCAATGTGACATTTAAAGGTCGTCAGCTTTTGACTGCATAGATATCTTTTGTTTCTTGTTTTATTCTTGGTTCAAAAATCCAAAATATGACAATGCAGAGGAGAGAGCGTTTTGTTCTCAAACTCTCTGAACTGTTATAATACAGACTACAATCCATGACTCTTTTACCCAAAGCCGAATTTCTTGCCCGTTGGCTTAAAAAAACATTATATTTTCTGCGCTGATGGAGACATTGGTCAGAGAAAGCACTGTTGTGTAATCAACATTAAAGAAACGTTTCGAGATAGCGAACACTATTGAAGATCAACAAAAAATATTAGCACATAAACCTGCAGCATTAACTAAAACTATAGAAACATTTACTTCATAGATAGGTTATGATAACTCCGTAACGAGAGACTGTTGCCTCGAGGCTTTGTTGGAAATACTGAATACTCTAAAACATATTTTTTGGTTAAGGCATGATTTGACTCCATGACTGGTAAAGAAATGCACTATTCTAAAAAATATATTGTACCCTTATTTTAGTAAATATAATCCTATTGAACATGATTTGAACAAGTGTAATTTAGCAAACATGGAGAATGTTGATTGTCAGTTAATTTCCTTTATTTGAGAAGAAAATAATTATCGGGTGTTGGTAGTCTTAATCAAATGTTCACACTGAAAACTTTGCTCGACAACCTTCGTAGAGCTCAATGCCAAATTATAAAGAACAATCAATCATTTTGTACAACAAACAATACTAATTACATTTAAATGAAATATATGGCGTTGTGATGGAGAGAATAAAATTAAAAGATATCTATCCATATGTTGGAAATACAAATCTTTGTTACCTCTTACTCTTTCCAGCTTGAAAAAGTCGCAATCTACAATTGTTAACCATACTATGTTTAAGAAACAAAACCCCGTTTTGAAAAAAAAAAATCTTTCAAGAAGGATATTGATCTAATTACAAGGTCAATAAAACAATACAAAACAGGATAAGAGCAAACACGGACCTCTGAAACATCTGAAATGGGACCAGTTACCATGGTATAGTTAGCATACACTGCTGACCGCTCACACCCGCCATTTTCTCTTTGTCATGATCGTGAAATACAGGAAAAAATCCGCCGTCAATTCAGGTTATAAATAATGGACTAACAATTGGTATGAAAAATGTCATTCAGCATTTGGCTCAACACGGGTATGTTAAGGAAGCATATAAATCATTTATCGGGAAATTTAGACTTTTTAAAGAAATTAAGTTTGATCATTAACCAAAACCAATGACAAACGTAAACTTTTTTTAACTATTGAATAAAGATAAAAGAGTGGCTAACACAATGACGTGCGCCACCACCACGGCATCACGTGACTTCTATAAATAGCGAAATGTTCCTTAATAAAAAAGATAACAGAACAACAATACCCCGGAGTTTAATGACTTCTTTGATCAAATAATATAGTTGAAAAACATCTACTTTGTCTAGAACTTGCTGCTAGAATCCCACTGTCCTGTCAGTAAAATAACTATAACACACGATAGCACGAAACGTTTTGCATTGTACACATATGATCCGATAATTTTCGTAAACAATGCTTAACTCGGGATTCTAGCAACACTTTCCAAGCATTTTAGAAGGCGAACTTTCCATTTGTACAAATTTTATATTTTGAAATATCCATCTTATTGTTTTTCTATGGCATTATTTTTGTCACGAATGACCGAGGAAAGGCCGACTGGAATACGGATATAGCTGACTGTCTTCAAAAGAGAATATAATTGATGAAAATAAATTAGCATACATGTTTATTTAACTGAACTCCATATGAATTTCACATAATATTCCTGATATTTGCTTTTACACTCCATTTAACGTATCTTTGTACATGCCGTCTTAACCAAATTCTCTTTACACGACCTGATCAATTCCAAAGTTACTCGATGTATACATATGACGTCATCGCCGTTAGATTTTAATCAAATTGACAGATACAGCATTAAATAATAAGAAAGTCTTATTTTTGTTAATCTTTACACGTTTTAAGTTATTTCCTAGAGTTAAATTACATCTTTACATACCAGTATTACGAAAAGCTGTGTCCTAAAATTGACGTCATATCGTCTACTATGACGTCATTATGTTTCACAGACTTAGTCCAGGTAGAATATTATGTATGCTTCCTTATCACCCCTGCGAATGATAAAATGTACTTGCTGACAAGGTCATTGTATCGATCATAGACCTCACGAAGTGATGAATTTAAACGAGACTGCTGATATTCTTGTTTCATCAACTTGCTTGTCAATAATTTTCCTCGTTTGAGAAAATGTTCATACTTAGAGGATGATCTTGCGTATCGAATCATTGTATCGACTATAAAATTACGAAATTATTACCTTAAAGGAGACTGCTAAAATTCCCCTTCATCAACTTGTTTGTCAATAATTTACCTCGTTTTAGAAATTGTTTATACTTCAAGCAGACAAAATCACTTTATTTTTGTCTATATAAGTAAAGAGTCTTCTAGTACAAATGTCATTGAGAGTGTTATTGTAAAAAATGCAACTAAATGCCGCTTAAAGGAAATATGCCTATGCCATTATTTAAGTACAGCAGATAATTTTCGAATTACCGGTACTGCGTTGAGTCTAGTTGATAAAGAATGCACTTTTATACTTTAAAATTGTCAAAGAGTCAAAGAGTACCTTTCCTTGTAATGTCCTTAACTACGTCTGATAGGTTAATAAGAAATGATCATATAACTTGGCATTATTCATTACGGTTACATTCGAAGTTTAACGCATTAATTTACCGAAATCATTTTTAATAATATTTTTGAAATGATTTAATATTACAGAAAAAAATTATATTTGATGAAATTTTTTCTAAATGAATCATTCTATCTTATCCCGACAATAAATTCACGAGAGGAAATTAAAAAAATACATTTCTTTTATTTACTGAACCTATCGCAACATTATTCAAAATAGTATGCTGCATGATTATATTATACCATGATAATAGAAATCATTGTTTTTTATTTTAATGAAAACTCCAATTAGATTAGAAAATACAAAAAGATTATTAATTTGGCACACGAATTATTTACTTTACAGAAAATAAGAAAAAAACTAATTAGTTGAAAATTATACCTTGATGTCTCATTAAACAAAGAATTGCAAGTGAAAATCGTATCGTGATATAGAAGGATTTGTTACTTTTATTTATTTTTGTACGAGTATTCATAGATGACGTTGTATCAGTACAAAAAAAATTTAGAGGATAACCTGGACCGTGTGAAAGGATGATAATTTTGGTAATAGGTAAAGATGATATTTTCATTAAAAATTAATTAAAAAACACATAAAATGTGAATCTAAATGCACGTGTTTATCATCAGATTATGCTACCAAGACGTTAAACACGCTAGCTGAAAATAATTCATGCAGATCATTTTTAAACATTCCAGAGATTTTGCAAGGAGGGAATTAAAGTCTCAATTACAGTTCCCAAGATATTATTTGAAAAGTGTGATACAAATATTTAGTAGACCCTATATAATTTGAATAAGGTTATCTACTTATTGTACGGTTTCTTTTTTATTAAATAATTCTAAATCACAGAACACCTGAATACTCTCTATACACTGTTTATTTTATTTAGAAAACAATGACTTTAAAACATAATACAAGTATATTTTTTTGATTTTACTTAGATATGAAATGCATAACTACCTTAAGGACAATGTCAGTTGTTCTGTTCTGTTAGCTAGTCAAATAATAAAGAGGTTGCATGTGTATAAATGATTTATAATTAATGCAGAATGGAATAATTGAATGTAGAATTTCAGTACGTAGCAGTAAGTAAGGTCGCTCAAAATATCTTACACTAGTTATATAAATGAACAAAACAAAAAGAGGACAATTTTGATAGCAAGGAGAGAAAGCATAAAAGGCTTGAATATCAATATGTAACATAACGATGAAAGCAAATAAAGCAATATAAGAAACGACATCTTCTAAAGATCTTTGAGTATTTCTTTCTCTGTCATAGAGGTTGTTAATCAAGGTAATATAACAAAATTGTTCTTCTAAAAAATATGAGAATAAAGCTCTTTATACATCAGAGATAAAATATTGTTTGAAAGATAAAGGATAAAAAAAATTTAATAAGGTATGCGATCCATAAAATGACATAGTTTTCTAACCTTAAAGCTGAACACTACTCGTAAATAGGCATAGTTCGCCATATTTCCCGTTGTTCAACGCTCTCCCTACAACATGTATATAAGGAGAAATTCAATCCAATGTATTTCACTGTAGAGACCCGACGAGTGTAGACGTACATCTTACACTGTGTGCTACTAAATCTGGATGAAATTATCAAATTTTACGTATTTTTTTCAAAATTAGGACAAAAGTATCATGAAAAGTATGGGTCAATAAATACATTATTTACAAACAGAAAATGCACATAAACATAAGAAATAAACGCAAAAAATATAAGACCACGAAAGGAGTGCGACACGTCGACCTCGAGTTTCGAGTGTGCAATCGGATGTAACGAAATCGAACGGTTTACATACTTGTCTGAAGGTGCCTATTTATGAGAAGTGTTCGGCTTCAAATATCCATCCTGTATTAAATAAATTTTTGTCTCGCTAATAAAGAGTCAATGACTATCAATGACTATCTTGAAATATCAGTATATAATTATTAAAAGCAGAAAAAAAGATAAAAAAGTTATTGTTCACCAGATAGATTTAAGAACGAATTTATTGCTTAAAAGCAAAGGGGATAACTCTTCAAGGACGAGTCAAGATGACAATTTAAGACGGTCTTTTATATTGAGACTGAAACATGGAGATTATGACGAAATATACTGAATATTCAGCCTATCTCTCATGCATTCAGATTCATTGAAGTTGAGGCTATTATGGATATGATGGTAATGGAGAAGTACTTTTGAATTAAAAAAAAAAAAACTTTTGACAAGAGCATTATTTTTTTCAATCAGAACAAGAAATAAAAATCTCAAGAAGGCTCCACATTGTTACAAAACAATCATTTTGCAAGAAAACAGTCTTCGTTTGTTGAATTAGTTTTTATTTTTAACTACAACTAAGCGCACAAAACAAAAAAAAAACGAATTTGATAATATCTACGTAGGAACAATTACTTTGTCAGGTAAAGAGGATAATTAAATTTATATCACCTTGGGTTGATCTATTCAGGTAAGATTAAGGACACCTTGTGAATTTGAGAGACCAGTTAAAATTCCTTCGGATCAAATTCTTTAACGATTTGTGACTGCATGCGTAAACAGTGCTTATAATACCCTTCTCAAGGTATCCCTTTTAAAATGAAATGTTTGGGATTCAAGCATCAATGAACTTAAGGGTATTTGTACTGAATGTGCAAAGTTTACATAATAAACGCTATTCTCTTCATCAGAACCTTTTCTTATTTGCGATACATCTAAGTGAAAAAATATTAAGCTTAAAACAAACTTTTAATTTCCAATGTCCAATCCAGACCATGAGTCCTAATCTAGAGTATTCTGCATTGAAAATTTAAAAAGCTAGATGTCATTAAAAAAGGTTTCAGTTAGAGGAATTCTTTCCTGTTTTTTTATCAGGACTGATCCTCCTTATAATGTGGTAATTTTTCCAGTGTTACCAGCATACAATGGTACTGTGTCGATTGAAAAGAATAATGTGTTGGTGCAGAAATATTGAATACTTCAAAGAGGAGCCCGTATCGATTAACGTAAATGTAAAATTTAATAAATTTTAAAAGTGTGCTTTAAATGAGTACAAACATGATTTATTTGTCCAGAATATAATCTGCATCTTTTTTTATAAAAAAATAACTTGATATAAAAAGGGGAAAAAATGAGAATACAAAAGGAGTTTATTATAACATTTGTATAAAGGAATGGTATCATGTGATCATGTGATAGTGATAATTCTTCTTCGCTTTATATGGACTTGTTTATGATCAAATAAGTTTCAACGCCACCGAGAAATTTTATACGCTGGTCACTAATGCTTCTTGTATTCATTTTCTCATCATTAAAGTGACTTTGCAAGAAGGGAAGAATGTTTCAGTTCTCTAGATGTATTATCAAATGTGTGACACAAATATTCAGTAGACCCTGTATAAAGCGAATGGGGAAATCTGTACTGTATTGTAATCATAAAACACCTGACACTGTCTTTACAAAAACGTTATTTCGTTTGTAATAATGATTTTAATTTTAATTTAGATATATACACGGGTATGTTAAGGAAGCATAAAAGTAATTTCTAGGGAAATTTAGACTTTTTGAAGAAAATTTTGTTTAAGAAATTACCAAAACCACTGATAAACGTAAACTGTAATTTACTATTGCAGACAGATGAAAGCGAGTCTAACTCAAAGACGTGCATCACCGCCACGGCATCACGTGAATTCTATTAATAGCAAAATTTTCCTTAATAAAAAGGCTTACAGAACAACAATACCCCGGAGTTTGATAATTTCTTTGAGTATGTAATATAGCTGAAAATCATCTATTTTGTCTAAAAATTGCTGCTAGAATCCAACTATCTTGTCCGTAAAATATTTATTCCACAAATTAGCACGAAACCTTACCCTTTGTTTTGAATTTTATACATATGAATCGAGAATTTTCGTTTAACCATGCTTAAGTCGGGATTCTAGCAGCACTTTCCAAGTTTTTCAAAATGCAAACTTTCAATCTGTAGAAATCGTATGTTTTGAAATATCCATCTTATTGTTGTTCTGTTGCATTTTATGGTCAAGAATGTCAGAGGAAAGGCCGACCGGGATACGTAATATAGCTGACTGTCTTCGAAAGAGAATATAAGCGATGTAAATAAATTAGCATACCTGTTTAATTAATAGAAGTCCCTATGAATTTAACACAATGTTTCCGATATTTCCTTTTAAACTCCATTTTACGTATCTTTGAACATGCTGTCTTAGCCAAATTCTCTTTACACGACACGATCGATTTCCAAGTTACTCAATATACACATATGACGTCATCGGTGGTGGATTTCACTCATAATTACTGTTACAGCATAACAAAATAAAACATTTTATTTTTGTTAATGTTTACACGTTTCTAATCATTTTCTAGAGTTAAATTACATCGCTAAATACCAATATTACGAAAACTTGATTTCTAAAATTGACGTCATTTTACCTACTATGACGTCATAATGCAGCACTGATTTAGCTAAGGTAGAATATTTTGTATGCTTCATTATTCCCCCTGCATAGTCATGTATTTTATTTTTAAAACCACCAACACGCTACAGAATCGCAACGATTATTTTTTTTTACACCAACGTCAATTTCTTTTCTGTGGGTCAAAGCATCCATATCCTACAAGCTTTAAGAACAGATGATAACCCCAAATGCTTAAATCTGGTACTACTGAGTACATGTATTTAACTTAAAAGAAATTAGGCACTGGTACATGTGGGGTCCATAATTTGTTGTAGGGGATGATTGTGAATAAAGTTGAAAATACAGTCCATCTCTCATCTCATTTGATATGCACGGCATATGTCCATCGTGTGAATACTTTCTAAAATAAAGTACAGTGAAAACTGTCTAATCCGACACCTGAATAATCCGACATACTGTGAAATCCGACGTTAAATTTCTTTCCCATATTAGTATTTGCCTTGTTTTTAACACTGTGAAATCCGACATCCTGTCTATTCTGACACAAAATTTGTCTCCCAGTGCATGTCGGATTAGACAGGTTTCACTGTAATATCTTGACAAATATTATGATTGAGAAGAATATCGACAGTCTCGTTTAAAGTCAACATTTCAAACGTTTACGTTCCATACTAAAGACTTGTCACAAAATACAATTTAATCATTAAGTCTTATGCTGAAAAAATGTTTTTATTGCCATGAAATGTATTGTGGACGTACTTTTTTCCTCTGTGTAATAAATCAACGGAATCTCAAATTTTCTTTAATCCGCAGGTAGAAATATTACGCGGATTTCTCAAACAGTCGCTATATGTATTTGGCTTGCTTGTGTATTATGTACGCTTGGAGAAATTTTTGCGGATAGCTTGTGACAACACACGTAGCATAAATTAATACCACGCGGAAAAATGTACTTAATGTACAGTATTTACACACTGAATTCATGATTTTTTTCTTTTATTTATCGGTAATGACAAGAAGAACACGACTCGCGTGACCGGTCGGCAACAGTCTTTTATGGCACCTGATCCCATCTTTGTATGTTTTAGAAAGCATTGTGTACCTTGCACTTATCTGCATTATTAGAATGAATTGTTCGAGCTCGAATACTGTTTAAGAAAACCAATACAAATGATAAACGTGAAAAAGAAAACTATGAAAATCAATAATACCTTCTGGTGGTATCATGGTGTAATTCACAAGATAGAATGTTGAAAGTTCAAATTTATAGATATCACGGATGTGACTACAGTTTCTAGCTTGATTTATTTTTTCTCTTAGGTTTGCTACACAACGATGGGTAACTCAAAGAACATTTTCCTAAGTGTTTATAAGAAAATCTTATTGTTTTACCTCAGAACAGTTTTATTTGGCGTATTTGTCATATAAAACATTTTTATGGACATCATTAACAAGAATTGCAATCCTTAATTCAACAGCTACAAGGGTTTTGGTAACACGTCGTTTAAATAAATGACTTCACTTTTCTTGTTCTTGTAATACAGTAATGTAGTCTCTTTGACGGTATAACCAGATCAGATGAAATTAAAATGAACTCAAGAAAAAGGATTTTCAGAATGCATTTTGTATCGATTTAAGCAACCACCTGTCACTGTCTGATAATGTTATGTCATATAGACAGGTCGGAACCAACAGTGTATCTGACGTTAGCATTAATTTGGGTATTAAATCAATTGTTTCTTTTAAGTAAGATTATACTATTATATTTACTTTCAATTGAATTTTCTTCAAAAAAGGATGAAGAATTTATATATAATTTACAGAAGGTCATTTAAATATTATGCAATGAAAAAAGGTTTACTTTGGAGACCGTGATGCTTTATGACTCAGTCAATTGTCAAGTGATGAAAATACCCATTATACAAGGTGGTGTACCTGACTGGTTAAATAGAATGTTAGGGTAAATCCATCCTCATTCCACAACGTGTACTGTATATCTCAATATCGTTGGAGGAAAATATAAGCGCTTCATTGATGCATATCTTGCCATCATTGTTTTCCGTATGTGTGTTTAAGTTTTGTTTTGTTTTTTTGTTAATAAGTTTCCCTACATGGATTGTATATTTCAAATATGTAAGTATATTTTAAATTTATTCTACAAAGTTTGTTTTTTTTATTTATTTTTTTAATAAAATTTTGTGAACATGAGCACATGCACCAGCTCTCTTGCTGTAGATTACGTTTTACTGAAGGTGTTAATTTTCACATTTGCACACACAAAATGTCCGTGGTTCTGCTCTCTTTTATTTTTTACTATGAATTTTCTAGAAAAGAGTTGTAATACTTTTGCAGCAATTCATTCAGCATCTTACAATAATCTTAATACAAGAGGAGAATTTCATTTCATGTATATGCAATAATATATTTCATCAAAATCTTCATTATCAATACTTTAAATAATTCTTAAACACATTTCTACACGCAATCTTAAATGAATTAGACTGAGATGCTTTCGAAAATCGCTATATTATACTGAAAAAATGAAGAAAAAAATAAATTGAAGCCTGTGTATTAGCATCTTTAACAGGTATTTATCTAATGCATGTTGCATTCTAGTAAGTAAAATTGGGAACGATTGGACCTCCATTATATTTGCTTTATTTATTCTTCGCTCTTTAAAAAGAATTTTAGATTTTAGACTTATTATCTGGTATGCTGTTACTGTGTAAAAGATTTTTGTATTTAAAGAAAAAAAAATGAAGGAAAGTTCCCCTTGAAATTCTTTCGTTCGACGAACAGCATTGGTGAATTATTAATCTGTCATTTCAGAGTGTAAATTAAACTACAGGAAATAATAAACAAATAGCATGGCTTCTGGACCAAACCCTAGCGGCCGTTCAAGGTTTGCAAAGCTTGGAATGGCAATAAATGAAGAACTGACCCAGGCCTGTAGAGATATCTTAGAAATGGAGGTACCTCCTGGTCTTGTCTACAACAAAGTGCAAGCCTCATCAATTTATAAGAAAATACGCCCCGAGCAAGAAATTCATCTTATAGGCGCCAAAACAGATGGTTATAAAGAATTTGATATAACGCTTTTATATACACTGATAAGAAATATATGTTCAAAGATTCCTCGTCCAACAAAAGGTTGGGGTGGGAACATGATGCCGTCCGTAGGAGAAACAACGATCGGCGATGACGTTGAGAGGATCAGGATGATAAGAAACAACATGTTTGGACACATTAGCTCAGCTTCTTCCTCACAGACAGAGTTTGATGACACGTGGGCAATCATAACTGATGTCTGCCAAAGACTGCAAACGTACACAAACAAAGACTACATGTCTGGACTGAGTAATATTCTGATGGAGAAGATATTTCCTAACCAAGGTGACTATGATGAATACTGCTTTTAGGGCCAGACAACACGTTTCTCAAAAATAGTTAATTAAGGTCTTCCGTCTTCACGGAAGACCTTATAGTGATTCTACTGTTTCTTCTTATTAAGGTCTTCCGTCTTCACGGAAGACCTTTTAGTGATTCCACTGTTTCTTATTATTATTCTTTCTTTTTACCAAAATTTTGTGCAGGCGATTTCTCAACAACAATTCAGCCGTTTTCATTGAAATTTTCAGGAATAGAAGATCATTATATGAATTTTATATAAAATTCCGATTTTTTTGAAAATTCGCTTCCGGTGCTAAGTTATGGACAATTTCCTGATTTTAAAATGCAATTTTGTTGCGCACTTTTATAGAAAATGGTTGAGGATATGAATTGGAGACTTATTGGAGATGATAGATCATGACCTTGTGGATTTTGCCTTTTCGTGCGTCGTCAGTACTTCCGGTCGTTACGAGATGCAAATTTTAAAAAATCGTATTTTCTAACTTTTTTGTTTTTCAGTATTTTTCATTTTTATTTGGTATGGTAATAGAAGCCCTCCTTATAATGCTTATTATTATAATTCTTATTTTTTAGACAAATTTTGTGCACGCGATATCTCAAGAACTTTTCATCGGTTTTTCATCAATTTTCAGGGATGATGTGCTCTTATATGCCATTGTTACATTTGGAAGAATTTTGGAACAACTTCCTTTCGGTGCCAAGTAATGGCCATTTTCCTGATTTTAAAATGAAATTTTGTCAGTTCGAGATCTAACGAACAACTAAAAATATGAACTTGAGACTTGTTGGAGAACATAGGGCATGACTTCTACATATGCGGAATGTCCTTTTCGTGTGTCGTCAGTACTTCCGGTCGCTACCGGAAGCGATTAAAAAAATTCAAATTTTTCAACTTTTTTGCTTTTCATTATTGTTCTTCATTTTTAAAGGGTTAATAGAGACTCCTAAATGAATGCGAAATGTGTAATTTGTTTTAGAATTGAAAAAGCCAACCTCGAGAGATTGGCATTTAAAAATTTGAAGCGGTGTTCCAGATGGTGTAATGATTAGCGCGTTGGATTTTCATGCGGGCGACCTGGGTTCGATCTCCCGTGTGATCGATATTTTTTTTATGACTTTTTTAGCTAGATTTTTCGTTTTTTTATTTCAGAATTGGACGGAAGACCTCTCGTTGCTTGCAACGAGATCGTTTCTAGTTTTTTCTTATAATTTGTAATTGAATAATAGGAACCTATACAAATTTCCTAAAACAAAAATAAGGGTACCTTACAAGGCTTTTGGACACGCTACCACAGGGTCATATTTCTTATATAACCATTACCTGTATGGGTAATCTTCTGAATGGACTTTATCAAACTTTTTCGTACTTTCGTACAGTTAAGGTGCACGATTGAAATATAGATAATATTTTATGATTAAACAATTTAATTTTACATGTAACACGTCATTTGATTGGATAAAATATTTTATCCATTTTGTATAACATAACTTGCCTACGTCACAATTAAAAAACGTTTTGTTTCGCGTGACATTACTTTTAAAATTTCATCAATGTGAAGCCTTATTCTGAGGGAAAACTGTCTCATTGTCTGCACTGAAATGAATAATAAAAAGCGTAAACTGTCTCAAGTTTTGTTATATCGTATAATATAATTTGAAATAAGCTTCATTCCTTAAAGATATATTCAAAATCGGGATAGAATATCTAAAAATAATATTACGCAGTACCGTTAAGGCTTCTCGGAGCTTAAAATGAATCTAAAACGTAACACTGCATTGCAAACTTGATTTTGAGCTTTATTTTTAAGTAATGTACTTCAGTTCGCCAAATTCATACAGAGAATCCTCTGGGCTATTTATAAACATATTTGTTACGATGTCACATGACCTTGTTGATCATTTGACAGTCATTTCTTATTTTTTGAAATGTTTCACATAAATTGCCTCGGCGCAGGTTGTTGAAACAATTATTATTAACTTTTTGTCACATAAATAAACTCGGGGCATCCTTGTGAAACCGAAATGTGCTTGGGAAAAGTTATTCTTTTTTCTTTGGAACAATTAATTTCATATTAAGTTCAAATAACCGACAAATCTGAAGGTACAGATCAAGTATGCGGTGACTTGACGTCATTTTCAATTATGACGTCATGCATTTGTAGTTCAGAGAAATGCATGCAGAGAGTACACAATATTCTCTGGTAAATCTTATCGTACCTGCGTATAGTAAATCATTGAAAACATTTTTCTTTGTGAAAATGTAACCGGGTTTCCGTATAATAAGACGAATATTCAGTTCTTTTGAATTTGTGAAAGCTATTATTATAAATGGATAACAACTACTGTGAAATCACTAATTTTCGTGGGGGTTTAATTTTCGTTGTTTTTGTGGTAAGTAGAGACCCACAAATTCATGTCCACCACAAAATGTAAATTTTCACATGCACAACTACTACAAAGTTCTTAATCCACGAAATCAAATCCCCAAGAACCAACATTTTTTCCTTAAACCACGAAAATTTGACCCCACGAAAAATGTGATTTTACAGTATACAAAACATGTAAACATGATAAATACTAGTATTTTATTTAACATAGGTATATATTTTATCACAAATTATTCCATTAGCATAAGGATATGGAGATAATGAACTGTATTCAATATCAAAGACCATAAAACAATAAAAAATTAGAGCAGAGCAAACAAGGACTTCCGAAACATCAGAAGTGGGATCATGTGCCATTGATGAGTGAGCAACCCTGTTGACCTGTCACACCCGCTGTATGTTCCTTGTCATTATCTGGAAATAACGGGAAAAAATCGTCGTCAATTCAGTGTATAAATAATGGACTAACAATAAGTACACATGTAATCTATGTTACACTGATATTTCTATTAATTTCTTCATTATCACTTACAAATACTATTAAAGGGAAATTTCTCTTTTTGCATCATATTTCACCGTTATGCATATAAAATCAAGTAAATTCATATAATTTACCAGAAATATTGACAAATATTTATATAACTAATATAAATAAATACCAAGTAGTGGACCTGGCGTGTACTCTAAATAACTCTGGGTGTCACGTCCAAACCATATCTGACTTAAGGTAGTTCTACACTCGGCACTAAATGGGCTCAATCTTTAAAATATGCTTTTTTAAGATACAGCCATAGATAGACACAAGAAAAATTATATGTCAACATGTTTACTTTTCTCTCTTGCCTATTGGAGTATATACCCCGAAATGTAAAATACTGAAAATTTACATATACATGTACTAGATTTTGTTGTATATAAATAAATTAAAATCTAAATGTTCAACTTTAATACACAAAATAGAGTGGAAAACTGTGAGTAAGCAATGTGATTATAATCATTGTTTTGCATGAGTTATTATAAATAGATGCACTTTTTTAGGCTAACGTATCAAAGTTTTATATTAGAAAGTATGCTTTAAAGCTCAATCTCGGTCATTTAAAAAAAATATGAACTCAAAGTTCGTAAATTTGCATTATATTTACCAAATAATTTTTAAGAAAAAAATAAACTGAATGAATTACACGTTGACTCATTACTTTTCGTGGTATGAGCTCTACTCCTGTGAGGGACTTCAAATTTTGACCTTTACTCGGCACTCAGGGCCATTGGGCAATGTCAGGGATATTTATCGTGCCACTGAGCTTTTGCTTTTAAGGTCCCATCCAAAGGACCCACAATTTTCACTTCAAAGGGCCAAGCGCATGGCTAAGGAACAGATGCTACCCATTTTTTTTATCGACTTAGGTCAGTCGCAGCCGAGTTAGAACTAACGACTTTCTGATCACGGAGCGAGCCCCCTACCGACTAAGCTATCAAATTATGTAACGATTAATTAATTTACAATTTATAAAAGAATGAATAACCCGTTATTACAAAAATTTTCTCTTGATCTGCCTCTCACTGCATACAACCTATGTCATGTTTTACAAAATGACATCACACTGAGAAGTTGATTGTCATCAGAGACTTGTTTATAGCATGTTGTGTTGGATTTAACTAACGACAAAACAGCATGCTGTATTAAGTTTTGATGTAGTTTATGGATTTCTGATTTATTGACAGGTTAAATGAATAAATCATCTCTTTTTTTTGGATTTTCTAAAGACTTGTTGTACTACGTGCATTTTTAAAGATGTCAGAGTTTAGGTTTTCCAGTATAAATTAGGCCCTGTCCCCTTTTTGTAACCTTAAGGGGCCGACTGTAGTTTCCATTGCTCAATATTTCGCGAATTTTAGTAAAATAAAGCGTATTTACGGTTTTAATGCAACTTTCTTTGCTTAATTATTAAAAATAATCAAAATTAAGAAATTATAGGTATAAAAATGTAATTACAATTTGGTATAACTGATTATTTAACCGATTTTGAAAATGATAGGTAGGTTGACATCGCTGCAGTGTCTTTTTGACGTTATGATAATCTGAAGCTCTGAAAGAAAGGGTTAATAAAAATATTATTACAGAAAAAAGTAATAAACAAACGCTCTTGAAATTTAAACATAGAAATTTTAGAATATCTCTGATATCTTTATTATGTTTTCTTGTGAATCCACTTTTAACGTCATATTTTGAAGTACTCTATAAAAATAGTAAAATTTGATATTTTTTTGCATTATGAGATACCCACTCTGTTTACAAGACGGTAGAATTTTTTGTTTCTTACATATATTGTATTTTATAGTATTACTCATAATATATTATAGTTTGAACAAAATGCCTATTGTAATATTTGTATATTTTGCTTTAAAGTACTAACAATTGGCATTTTCCTGTATAATCCTATAATAAATGTACCTGTATTTTGAAACGGTCCCTCAAAAACACCTGGACTGTAGATTTCCCCCAAACTTTGAAGGTACACTAAAGTTAATTTAAGTTATATATGGTATGAAAATGAAGAGCTTCGCTATTGTAGTTTTCACAGAATTAAACTATAGTCGGCCCCCTTAACTGTGCTGGGCATTTTCAAAACAATGTAGAAATCAGAGAATTTATAATCTATAAAATGTCTCGATGTACACGAACTACAAAACTTTAGGCCTGTATATGTATCATTGAGTTGTTAATTGTTAGTGTAGTAAAATTAAACCCACAATATATACAGAGTTCTTCTAGGAAGTCATGACGTACCTGTTGAGGAAGACTGTCTCTTGACAATTTCATTTCCCTGCAGTGAGACATATTCTACTACTAGATATACAGTCAAACTTCCCCAGTTGTATGCCTTTAATCTTGTTTTTACAAGAACAACAATCATTCTATCTGGATATTCTAGCTACCAAAGCTTCACAGCGATTTATAGACCTGCAATCACTAGAAGTGATGGATATTAACTTTTCACTGACCGCCCGTTTATCCGTTTGTCGTGGTGTATACTTTTTAGTTTACTTGAGTGAGAAAAGTGCAAATCTTTTATATTGGCAAGTTCCAATGTACCTATTATTTTCCCAAAATGATTTTAAAATTTACAGAATAATATGTCTATTATCTGCATTTCTGTCAATGTGTAGAACGTAAATATACGTAAGATTTCTAAAGAAAACAAACCGTACCTACAATGAAACTTTACATAGCTAGTATTTTGTTTGCAGTGAAAGTTTATATTATTTTATTTGCATTAGATAATTACCCCATACTCATTTTTTTTTTCTATATATTGGCATAAGAATCCTTTCCATTAATATTTTTTTTAATTTGTAGACCACAATTAGCAATCAGTACACACATTCCTTTCTCTTTCCGTAAGCTTTAAAATACATACTTTTTTCGTTATATTCGTTTAAAACTATCTTGCATAAACAATTACCAACACAGCAATATTGTTCTGTTTTTGACAATTATTATCTTTTTTTTCAGAAAACACGCTGGTAAAAGAAATTATCGACAATTGGCGAGAAGATGACATTGCCTTCATTCCTACAAGAGCAAGTGAAGTGGTTCAAGAAAAGCTGAAAAGTCTAAATGTTATCACAGTGGTTGGAAATTCTGGGTCCGGAAAATCTGCAATAATTCAACATATTGCACTCAAGTATAAAACGCAGGGATGGAATGTCATACCGGTGGATAAGGTTGAAGAAATTAAAAAGAACTGTTCAACTGAAGTCTCAGGAAATCGAATTTTATTTGTATTTAATGATCCTTTAGGTAAGGAATCGTTAGATGATATCTTATATCATTCATGGAAAAATTTAGAGAAAACGCTGGAGATTTGCTTGAAGAAGAAAAAACTACTGATATCATGTAGAAGATGTGTCTTTTATGACAAGAGAATCAACGGAAACTTATTGGATGACTCATCTGCAGTAGAAATTGACAACGAAATAAATGGACTGACGGTTGAGGAAAAAAGAGCGATATTAAATCAGTATTCACAGAATCTTCATTTATCCGAAGAGGTTGTAACTGAAATAATCAAAACCGAAGCTTACTTCCCATTGCTTTGTAAGCTTTATTCAAGGGAGGCGAACTACAAAGAAAAGGGGGTTGATTTCTTCAAAAATCCGTACAGATTTATTAAAAAGGAAATAGAAATTTGGAAAAAAACAGACAAGAAAAGATTTTGCTCACTTATCTTGATAGTGGCTTTTAAAAACAATTTGAAAATCGATGCTATTGTAAAAAATGATATTTGTTTTATGAAATTTAAAGACATTTTAGGAATGTGCGAGTTACAAGAAAACACACATATTTCAGTCATTCGTAGTACTCTACATGAACTGAAAGGATCTTATGTCAAACGTGTCGGAAATTCTTTCCAATTCCTTCACGACTTTATTATGGAGATAACGACTCTGGTGTTTGGTGTTGATTGTCCACAAGAGACAATACAGTACGCAGACAGTGGTTTCCTGAGACGTCGGGTGAGGATAGAAGACGATACAGAAGAGGAAGATCGCGATCCCTTCACTGTTTACCTTCCTGAAGAGTACATTGATGATCTTGTGGACAGGTTAATCATTGACATGCAAACAGAACATATTGTAGATGTTCTGCTCAATCCATGTTTAAGGAAAGAGAGCGTCATCAACTCTTTTAAGGAAAAAGTGGATTCGCGCGAAAAGCTTCTTGTAAAAATTAAATGTGAATTAGATAGATCGGAATTTCAAAAATTATCTGAAAGATCTTTTTTCACAAGACTTGATTTCCTTTATTCATTTAAAAGTGAAATATGTCCTTTAGTCGGATTTATTGTATTTTGTCATACTGATATTTCTTTATTTTTCATGGAAAGTATACCTGAAACAAAGTTGAAAGAACATCCTATATTTTCTGCTGTATGCGCGAATGGTGATTTAAACATATTAAATTCTCTCAGTGAAGAATATAAAAAATCAGGAATGATGGAAATATGGGATGACCTTTTACCAATTCATGTTGCTTCGATTTTTCATAATTTTTCAATACTTGAAGAGTTAGTAAGACTTGGTGCTGACGTTAACAAGTTAATAAAAGATGGGTGGAGTCCGTTATTACTCACTGCTGCAAATGATGAAGATCATTTCAAAGAGGCCGGAATCGAAACAAAAACTGGAGAGAGACGTAAGAACACAATTATTTATTTATTGAACAACAGTGATGAAATCAATTCATATGATACTGAGAATAGAGACAGTCCTCTTTCTATGGCTTGTTATAGGGGACGTGATAGCACGGTACAACTGTTACTGAACAACGGTGCTGACATCAATTTATGTGAGAAGAATGGAGCCAGTCCTCTTTATATAGCTTGTCAAAATGGACATGATAGCACGGTACAACTGTTATTGAACAACGGTGCCGACATCAATTTATGTAACAAGAATGGAGTTAGTCCTCTTTATATAGCTTGTGAAACTGGATATTATAGCACGGTACAACTGTCACTGAACAACGGTGCCGACATCAATTTATGTGAGAAGAATGGAACCAGTCCTCTTTATATAGCTTGTCAAAATGGACATGATAGCACGTACAACTGTTACTGAACAACGGTGCCGACATCAATTTATGTAATAATAATGGAACCAGTCCTCTTCATATAGCTTGTCAAAATGGACATGATAGCACAGTACAGCTGTTACTGAACAACGGTGCTGACATCAATTTATGTGAAAACGATGGAGACAGTCCTCTTTGGATAGCTTGTCAAAATGGACATGATAGCACGGTACAACTGTTACTGAACAACGGTGCCGACATCAATTTATGTAAGAAGAATGGAGCCAGTCCTCTTTATATAGCTTGTCAAAATGGACATGATAGCACGGTACAACTGTTACTGAACAACGGTGCCGACATCAATTTATGTGAGAAGAATGGAGCCAGTCCTCTTTATATAGCTTGTCAAAATGGACATGATAGCACGGTACAACTGTTACTGAACAACGGTGCCGACATCAATTTATGTGAGAAGAATGGAGCCAGTCCTCTTTATATAGCTTGTCAAAATGGACATGATAGCACGGTACAACTGTTACTGAACAACGGTGCCGACATCAATTTATGTGAGAAGAATGGAGCCAGTCCTCTTTATATAGCTTGTCAAAATGGACATGATAGCACGGTACAACTGTTACTGAACAACGGTGCCGACATCAATTTATGTGAGAAGAATGGAGCCAGTCCTCTTTATATAGCTTGTCAAAATGGACATGATAGCACGGTACAACTGTTACTGAACAACGGTGCCGACATCAATTTATGTGAGAAGAATGGAGCCAGTCCTCTTTATATAGCTTGTCAAAATGGACATGATAGCACGGTACAACTGTTACTGAACAACGGTGCCGACATCAATTTATGTGAGAAGAATGGAGCCAGTCCTCTTTATATAGCTTGTCAAAATGGACATGATAGCACGGTACAACTGTTACTGAACAACGGTGCCGACATCAATTTATGTGAGAAGAATGGAGCCAGTCCTCTTTATATAGCTTGTCAAAATGGACATGATAGCACGGTACAACTGTTACTGAACAACGGTGCCGACATCAATTTATGTAATATTAATGGAGCCAGTCCTCTTTATGTAGCTTGTCATAATGGACATGATAGCACGGTACAACTGTTACTGAACAACGGTGCCGACATCAATTTATGTGAGAAGAATGGAGCCAGTCCTCTTTATATAGCTTGTCAAAATGGACATGATAGCACGGTACAACTGTTACTGAACAACGGTGCCGACATCAATTTATGTGATAATGATGGAGTCAGTCCTCTTTATATAGCTGGTAAAAATGGACATGATAGCACGGTACAACTGTTGCTGAACAACGGTGCCGACATCAATTTATGTGATAACGATGGATTCAGTCCTCTTTATATAGCTTGTCATAATGGACATGATAGCACGGTACAACTGTTACCTAACACCGGAGCCGACATCAATTTATGTGCTAATGATGGATTCAGTCCTCTTTATATAGCTTGTCAAAATGGACATGATAGCACAGTACAACTGTTACTGAACAACGGTGCCGACATCAATTGATGTGATAACGATGGATTCCATCACCTTAATATAGCTTGTCATAATGGACATGATAGCACGGTATAACTGTTACTGAACAACGGTGCCGACATCAATTTATGTGAGAAGAATGGAGCCATTCCTCTTTATATAGCTTGTCAAAATGGACATGATAGCACGGTACAACTGTTACTGAACAACGGTGCCGACATCAATTCATGTGATAATGATGGAGTCAGTCCTCTTTATATAGCTGGTCAAAATGGACATGATAGCACGGTACAACTGTTACTGAACAACGGTGCCGACATCAATTTATGTAAAAAGAATGGAGCCAGTCCTCTTTATATAGCTTGTCAAAATGGACATGATAGCACGGTACAACTGTTACTGAACAACGGTGCCGACATCAATTTATGTAAAAAGAATGGAGCCAGTCCTCTTTATATAGCTTGTCAAAATGGACATGATAGCACGGTACAACTGTTACTGAACAACGGTGCCGACATCAATTTATGTAAAAAGAATGGAGCCAGTCCTCTTTATATAGCTTGTCAAAATGGACATGATAGCACGGTACAACTGTTACTGAACAACGGTGCCGACATCAATTTATGTAAAAAGAATGGAGCCAGTCCTCTTTATATAGCTTGTCAAAATGGACATGATAGCACGGTACAACTGTTACTGAACAACGGTGCCGACATCAATTTATGTGAGAAGAATGGAGCCAGTCCTCTTTATATAGCTTGTCAAAATGGACATGATAGCACGGTACAACTGTTACTGAACAACGGTGCCGACATCAATTTATGTGAGAAGAATGGAGCCAGTCCTCTTTATATAGCTTGTCAAAATGGACATGATAGCACGGTACAACTGTTACTGAACAACGGTGCCGACATCAATTTATGTGAGAAGAATGGAGCCAGTCCTTTTAATATAGCTTGTCAAAATGGACATGATAGCACGGTACAACTATTACTGAACAACGGTGCCGACATCAATTTATGTGAGAAGAATGGAGCCAGACCTCTTTATATAGCTTGTGAAAATGGACATAATAGCACGGTACAACTGTATCTGAACAACGGTGCCGACATCAGTTTATGTGATAATGAGGGATTCAGTCCTCTTCACATAGCGTGTTTTAAGGGACATGAACAACGGTGCCGAAATCAATTTAACGTAATAATGTAAAAAGAATGGAGCCAGTCCTCTTTTTATAGCTTGTCAAAATTTACATGATAGCACGGTACAATTGCTACTACAAAACAGTGCCGATATCAGTTTATGTTATGGTGATTGATTCATTCCAAAAGATTTGATAACACGGCATAATTTTTACTGAACGACGGTGCTTACATCAATTTATGTGAAAAAAATTGAGCCAGTTCTCTTTAGATAGCTTATCAAAATGGACATGATTGAACGACACAACTGTATTGAACAACGGTGCTGACATTAATTTATGTGTAAAAGATGGAAATAGTTCTCTTTGGATAGCTTGTGAAAACTCACATTGCAGCACAATCGAACTTCTATTTATTTCAGGTGCTGATGTAAATTTATGCAATAAAGGCAACTGCAGTCCATTGTATCTAGCATGTCTCAATGGTGAAGACAGAATGGTTAAACTTTTATTGAACAAAGGTGCCGATATCAATTTATGTGACAACGAGGGGACCAGTCCACTCCACATAGCCTGTGAAAACGGACATTACAGCACGGTCCAATTATTATTATTAAGAAATGATACTTTCGTTAATCTATGCAATAAAGACAATAAGAGTCCACTGTACATAACATATTTATATTGACATAACAGTATCGCTTAACTTTTACTACAATTTGGTGCTTGGAGTTTTTATTCTGAAGATGGATCCAATGAATCTCAATACCAAGTGCATTCACATTATTTCTGAGATATGAAGCAAAATAAATTCAAGCTTTGATTAGACCTTGCAAAAATGTTGGAATGCTTGGAATTCGTGTTTTATATTTGGTTTAAAGATATTTTTTGTGTGGATTCTTTTTTTTTTTTTAATTTAGTAATTACTTCAATACTGTTAATCGCAAAATTTTCTATGACAATTGATTTTTTTAAGATGGATACTGCGTATGTAAAAGCGAGATGGAGATATTGCACTTAAAAGAAATTTTCTCTAGAGTTTTTATTTATTGTTGATATTTAATAGTAACACTTTTATACGCAAGAATTATTTAATTTTTTTTGTAAAAAAAAACACACAAAAAAGTTTTTTTGAATAAAAAGTTTACGTATTCACAGACATTTATTAAGTTTACTTATTTTTTATGTCATATGGCTTTCTTTATAATATTGTACTACTGCTATTTAAAGGTTTAAGCTATATAAAAAATCAGTCCAATTAAGCGTCTTGTTTCAAGAGAGCAAAGTCTTGCGGCTACATAAATCTTTTTGTTCTAGTAAGCAGCAAGGGAGCAGTCGTTATTTGATATAAAGCTAAACCATAGCACTGTGTTTTTGTAATATTTAAATTTATTGTGTAAGACGAGTAACGATTATTTATTTGGGTGTAATGAAGGGCTTTATTTAAATAAATCTTAACTATATACAGGTGACACATGTGTTCTAACTGTTATGTTTACAACATATAGTTATATTCTGTTGATTAATCGAAATTCGTTTGGAACAATTTTTTTAATTGTATAAAGATTATATGTTCGGGGGGTGGATGGGGGGGATATATATCAAATATTCCTTAATATGTACAGATCTTCACGGCATGTGTCTTTTAAGTCCCTGAACAGTAATTAGATGAAGAAGGTACGCAAAATTCTATGAAATAAAAATTCACGTCACAGAAACATTTCTTTTTTTAAATGCATGTTTTACATTTGTCGATATATAATTGATTTTTTTCCTTTTCTTTTCTTTTTTGAAAATTGAAAATGTGTGTACATGTATTTATTTTGTGTGTTGATTTCATTTATAGTGCTTTGATTTATATTGTGCATTGCTTGAACTTGAAAATGTCTGTACATGTACTAATTTTGTATTAATGTTGTTTGTTGATTTCTTTTATAGTGCTTTGATTTATATTATGCATTGTTTGAACTTGAAAATGCCTGAACAATATTCATATATTAATTTTGTATTTGTTTGTTTGTTTGATTTTTTTTATAGTTCTTTGTTTGAAATCATGGATTGTTTATTAATTATCATTCGGGATTATGCATTTCGTTTTGATAGAATAGGAAGATTGAAGGAATGTTGAAAATATATTTATTGTGCAAAATTGTTTCTGTGAGTAATCTAAAATTACACATCGACAATTACAGCACGATTTTACAATTGAATTTGAAATTTAAAATGATGCAATAATCTGGCATACGTTATTGTGAAACATGCAAATTTTGTTTTTGTTTGATACGGTATATAGTACATGTCAATATATTCTCAAAGTTGTATTTTATTCAGTTTTATATTGTGTGTTTATGTTTCAGAAAATATAATCTATCATTAAATGAAATGACACAATTTTTTTTTCATACCGATTGCTAGATCATCATTTATACGCTGCGTTATCCACGGATTTCGTCCGTTTTTTCGAGCAATAACTGACAGAGTCATGCCTCTTGGACTTAGAAAAAATACAATTACTTGGCAGGGGTGGGGATTGGGGATGGGTTGTCTTAACTGTTTTACATACTGCTTGCAACAGTTTTTTTGCGTAGATTGTTTTCCTGTATACCCAATCAGTAGAAAGTTTGATCTTTAAATATATAACTTAAACAAAACTTAAATACAATTAATGAACAAGTACAATTTGTGATAATACAAGGATGTGTTAATCAAATGTGTTCCGAAATAAGTGGATTAAAATAATTTCCGGGAAATATGTTTTTATCATATTTTTGTGTGAAATGCTATATCAGCATATAAGTTGCGATATTATACAGAAAATTTGAAAAAATATTAAACTTCATCCGTGTTTAAGCACCTTTAAGGACCTTTGAATTTTTAATTAATTGTTTTTTTATAATTTGTCTTAATTTCGTTTCATTTCATTTATCATCTTCTATGTTCTATGTGATTATCCTGAATCCTTAATTAAAAAACAAATTAGTTGGATCGCTAGAATGGTTACGTCCTCTTTCAAGAGGCGATAATTGAGAAATAGCAAAAATGTGGGAGTATCTTTTAAAATCTTCTCAAAAGCCATTGGCCAAACGAGTTAAACTTAAAGAAAACCTTCTTTTCATAGTTTCGATTTAAGTTTGTTCAAATGATGAACCCAGGGTTATGGTGAGGCCACAATAAGTGTTAATTAATGTTTTATAAAAGAACAAATAGGAAAAAATCTGGACATTTCTTCCTCTGAAGAGACCAATGGTTGATCATGTTAATAAGGAAGAATCGCTGCATAGCTTAGAATCTAATCTGTTTAAATGATGACACTGGGTTAGGATGAGGCTACCCATGAGGATCAAATATTTATTTTTCCATATATAAAATAAAATTAAAACCATCTCAAGAACAGCAAAGCTATGATTAGTTATATTGATATGGAAGCGTCATCAGGAAGTGTAGATTATGCATTGTTTAAATGATGACCCTACCGCCGGGGAAGGGTAAGGCCAAGTAGAGGATCAAAGTTTTACAAATCTTTCATTAGACGTATTAAATGTGTTTAAATCATGACCCCAGGAGGTAGTTGAGAGCTCAAATGGATAAAAAATTTAAGGAAAAAAAGAGAGAAAAGGTTGAGCTTTCTCAAGAACAGCAAATCCATGATCATTCATATATTTCAAAATCATTTGATTTTATATTTTTATTTATTATTTATTTTGATTTGAATTAGGACTTTAGCTGACTGTATAAGATATTTGATCGTGTTTATAGCACACTACATTTAATATATAGTGAATTCAACAAGAGACTTTTGACCAATTTTCGTTGATTGTATACAAATTTTAGGTTTCGCGGATTAAATTTCGTGTATTAATTTATATGTACACATCTTAAAGGACATGTGTCTAAACTGTCTGTTACGTCCCTGTGTATCATTTTCAGGATCAAGATACGCAAGAATTCTACGAAATAAAAAAAAATACATAATTAAAAAATATTTTTAAAAAAATAAACGTCTAGGGCTTTTGTCGAATCATCATTGCTATTTTTTTTTTCCTTTTTTTATTTTGGTTCTTCAAAATGTTTGGACAGTGTATTAATTTTGTTTGCTTGATTTGTTTTCAAGAACTAATAAAGTACAGGAGTCACAGCGGGAGTCAATTTCAATCATTTCAGTGTGATGACTATTATATATCGTAATAGTCACTGAATAGAATACAGGAGTCCACAGCGGGAGTCAATTCGCGAATCGCCGCGCTTTCTGCAAGACCCAACCCCTTTCCCAAACTACGTCAAGGATGCTGAGGTTACACAAACATCTTTTTATAAAAATGGCTGCAAAGAGTCAATATCAACACTTTTTTGAAGTTTTATCCGACTTACCTTATGACATATCCGAAAATTATATAGAGGGAGAAATTTCCATGAAAGCAAGGCAGCAAGGCTTTAAGTATTAAAGTGAAAATTATTTCGAGAGGGTGAAATCGTATAAAAGCGACAAGTAGAATGAAGTTCAAATTTACACAAAATGTCACCGCTCTCAACGGAAAAATGACTCTCCGCATTCTTTTAATCTAGACGTATCACCAGGATCCTTGGGTTTGGCGCATTGTTCATGCACAATTTGGTATGTTTTATTTTTAAATTTGATGCATGTGATTTACAACGAATATTCCGATATCTTTGCTGTGAAAATCGTAAAATTAAACCCGACACTCGTTTTTTTCAGAGCCAGTGGGTCATGTTCTCACATTATTTGCTTGCTGATGGATCTTCAGCATTGTATTCTGGTGGGTTTTAAAGCAGTCCCTGATAATCTATCATGTACTAGTATGCCCCAGCAGTGGTCTGTGCCAAGAGGAAGCAAGATTGAAAGTTCTGCTGCTCCCAATATTTGCATTATCAAACCCCACCCTGATAGAAAACAGACACCTGTAGAAAATGTTTTGACAGAATGCAGGTATTAACCAAAAATATCATTACAACCTTATAAAATTAAATAACATTACTATTAGCAACAATTAAATGTGTAATTTCTACATGTTTGTATTTATAATCTAATTTTTAAAATTGCTTGATTAAAATTCTTTACCTGGGTACATTGTATTTTTAGGAAGATTTATGTGAATGGAGAAGATGTTGACCATTTAAAAGCATTAAAAGGATTACCAATCAGGTACTTGGTGTCTAATCCCATGAAGAGGAAAATGACCAATTTGGGTGAAGTTGGAATAGGAAGCGGTCTAAGCACACATGTATGTTTTGTACTATAATTTAGATTATTTCTCTCTCTATTTCTCAGGCAGAACAAATATTTTAGTACTATAATTAAGTCAATATTTTTATACTTTATCATATAAGGGACAGCAGAATAAAAAGGTACTGTGTTCACTGTACCTTTTCCGGGTTTTATTTCAGAGTTTGAAATATCACTCATTACAGCCTCTGTTATAATAATAAGACAGAAATCAACAATATATGTATATTTTTGTTCGAAAATTTATTCATACGTAGAAAAATCCTGGGATATTGGAGTTACATTCCTCTATTAATATACGATCATATGTTACAAAAACGTGTCCCAATTTACGCTCGCAGTAATATTCCTCTTTAAATATACGAACATGTACAATTCTTGCATTACAAATGTAATATTAAATTCGTCTAGAAGACCGTAATTTACAAAAGAGTTATATAAGTATAGAAATAACACTTTTATAAAAAGGTTGTGTACAGTTCCAGTACGACAAAATATCATTTACAGAGTAATATTCCTCTAAAAGACTTATGAAATTCTAATAAGAGAACATCTGAACTACAGTGTAATATTCCTCTTACTACAGCAAAATTTAATGTTAGTAGTAATATTCGTCCAGAAAGTTAAGTTTGCACAGTTCATATGAGACAATGTCTGTACTAAGGAGTAATATTCCGCTATGTGCAGTTATGATTGCACATGTATATTGTTTATAATCTCGCTCGAGAATGTTACATTCAAATATTTACTCCTCAATTAACACTTCTACTATGACGAAAACTTATTTACAGAGTAACATTACGTACATTTCTGCTATAACAAAATCTGAACTACGGAGTAATATTCCTCAAAAAAGCTTTATACATTTCTAATATGACAAAATCTGAACAACAGAGTAATATTCCTCCAAAAAGCTATGTACATTTCTACTATAACAAAATCCTTACTACGGAGTAATATTCCTCCAAAAAGCTATGTACATATCTAATATGACAAAATCTGAACTACAGAGTAATATTCCTCCAGAAAGCTATGTACATTTCTACTATAACAAAATCTGAACTACGGAGTAATATTCCTTCAAAAAGCTATGTACATTTCCAATATAACAAAATCTTAACTACGGAGTAATATTCCTCCAAAAAGCTATGTACATTTCTGATATGACAAAATGAATTACGGAGTAATATTACTCCAAAAAGCTATCTACATTTCTAAAAAGACAAAATGAACTACAGAATAATATTCATCGAAAAAGCTATGTACATTTCTAAAATGACAAAATCTGAACTATGGGGTAATATTCCTCCAAAAAGCTTTGTACATTTCTAATGTAAAAAAAATCTGAACTACGGAGTAATATTCCTCCAAAAAGCTATGTACATTTCTAATATGACAAAATCTGAACTACGGAGTAATGTTCCTCCAGAAAGCTTTGTACATTTCAAATATAACAAAATCTGAACTACGGAGTATTATTCCTCTAGAAAGCTATGTACAATCCTATTATAACAAAATCTGAACTACGGAGTAATATTCCTCTAGGAGGTTTTGTATAGCTCTAATAAGACAGAATAAACTACGGATTAATATTCCTCTGGATACTATGTACCTTTTTATTGAGACCAAATCCAACTTCGGATCGGAGTAATATTCCCCCAGAAATTAATTTACAATATTCTCTTGAAAAATAAACCTAGGAGTAATATTCCTCTTGAAGGCTTTAAACAATATTTCTTAAAAAGAACTAAAGCTTAATATTTCATATTGAAAGCTATCTACAATTTCCATTGAAGAACCAATTATAAAGAAATATTCCTCTTGAAAGCTATGTACAATTTCTCTTGAAAAACCAACTACAACTTCGACAAAATTTCTTTAAAACTAAAGAGTAATATTTCCACAGGACGCAAGACAAAATGAAGTACGGAGTAATATTCCTTTATGAGGCTATGTACATTTGTATTATGAGAAAATCTGTACTACAGAGTAATATTCCTCCAGAAGTCATTGCATGGTTCTAATAAGACAAACTAAACTACGGAGTAATATTCATCTAATAGGCATTGTACATTTATAATAAGACAAAAAGATTTACGTAGTAATATTCCTCTATGAGGCTATATACATTCTTAATAATACAAATGAAGTACGGAGTAATATTCCTGTAGGAGGCAATATGCATTGCTATTAAACAAAATCTGAACTGTGGAGTAATATTCCTCTAGGAGGCTCTGAATATTTCAAATATCTAAAGACAAAATCTGAACTATGAAGTTATTTTCCGAGTTGAGGCAATGTATGTTTATAATAAGGAAGAAAACATAGCACTAGGGTATCCTTATAGGAAGCTTTGTACAAATCTAATGAGAATATTTTCTATTACTTCAAACTATGTGGAAATACTAGAGATTGATATAAGGCCAAAATAAAATTATAGTTTGTTTGGAATTGCCTCCAGCCTCATTGAAATGCCCCCTCCTGAAAAAGTTTTATTGATCAAAAGTAGAAAGATTTTTTTTATTTAATCTTTTTTTTGCACATTTACATTGTATCACTTGCACCATACAATTCAAAGCACTGAAATATAGTGTAAAACTATGTGGGTTGTTTTTGTTGTGGTTTTAGATATTTTTTTTTTAAAGTCAGAAAAAGTATTTACTGTTTACTGAGATTTTTATCAAAAAATTAAATTTTTTCTCAATAAAAAAAAACAATTTCCCTTCCTCCCTCCTGTGTCTGAAAACCTTCAGGCGGCAATTCCAAACAAACATTTTTTTAAGGATGGCCTAAAGAGGTAACAAAAAGCAATCCTAACTATACTGATACATTACTTTAAACCAAAAAAAACATTTCTGACCTAACTAATTTGTCCTTAATCTATGCAGAAATTCCTTTGGTATATATTTGGTGGGCTCCGCAAACTTAAAAAAAAATACCAAGGCTATCTTAATTTCATTTACAAATACTTGGTGGACTCGCAAAAAAACCAAATAAACAAAAAACAAATGAATACTTGAATGATATATTGTCCAAATTGTCCGTGTATCTAATTATTAAAGGAGGGCCCACCAAGAGCATTAAAATTTAACATTTGTAGTTTTTGCTCCACAATGATAATTTCCTTTCAATACAAAAAAAACAAAAAAGTTAACAAGAAAAAGTAGAAAATCTACGTCTTACCCCCACTTTACTTTGTCTTGATACAATTGCAATTCAGGAACAATTTGAACTATAATCATGTGATTAATATAATTATGAGATACAATCATGACAATGTGAAAGCATTCTTTAAAGATAGATAATGAATTAGTCGTCTAAAGATTATGAAGTCAGTCAAAACAAAATTTTAAAATTATACATCTAAGTCAAACATAATCACAATGAGCAAATTTGTTGTTATGCATCTTTTATCACTAACATTAATGTCGATCTGCACAGCTATGGAATGGTTTGCAAAAGCAAGGGCCCGAAGAACATGCATTGACTTATTCCAAATTCTGTTTGGGAGGTCCAATTTCCAGTCGGTTGGTAACATATTAATCAAATCTTATTGGTCAGGACTTGATCTGTATCATTTCACTTCTAATAGGAATTTCCCTTACACATTTTAGCCATCCTTCCATAGTTTAACAGTTAAGTACGTAATTCCCCTTAATTTTTTTTTAATAAAAAACCACTTTTGCTTAACAATGTTACCTTAAAACAGTTATAACAATAAAACACCGATGACTTTTGTATACCACTGTTCTCTGGTCTCTTTCTAATTGTGTTAATACAATTGCTGTTTTAAGACATCTATGTTTTTCTGCTAATTATCCTAAGACATCTTGGTGGTTGTGGTAATGCTGGGCTGTTCCTCGCCATCTTATGACCTGTGATAAAAGTACATGTACAAAGTCTGTGTATTGTGCACAAAATTGAAATGATACTTATTTTCTATTTTTTTTTTTACATAAATGTTATACAATCTGATATTTTAAAGAATTAATTAAAGTCATTTCAAGTAAACAGAATTTGAGAAAGAGGCCCAAAAGACCATATAGCTGAAATCAGATTGAAAAATTTAAAAACGAAAGTTCTTCTGACGTCTATTCTTCTTTGCCTTGCCCAGCCCCGAGGCAGATTCTTTGAACAGTCATTTGTATCTGTATCTCCAGATGAAACTTTTCTATAAGGATATGGAAATAACGAACAGTATTCAATCTCAACGTCTATTAAACAAATATACAAAATAAGAGCAGAGCAAACACGGACCTCCGAAACATCAGAGGTGGGATCAGGTGCCATGGAGGAGTGAGCATCCCCTGCTGACCGGTCACACCCGCCGTGTGCTCATTGTCATAATCAGGAAATAACGGAAAAAATTCCGTAGTCAATTCAGTGTATAAATAATGGACTAACAATTGGTATGAAAAACGTCAGTCAGCATTTCATTCAATGATAAATTGTATTTGCTGACAAGGTCATTGTATCGACCATAGAATTTACGAAATGATGACTTTAAACGAGACTGTTGATATTCTTGATTCATCAACTTGCTTGTCAATAATTTACCTCGTTTAAGAAATTGTTCATACGTAGAGCAAGCTCTTGCGTATCGAATCAACTGAGATATAAATACTCCGTATGCAGGTGATGAAGGTATATTGCTGCATAAGTAAGGGAAGTTGACGATAGAAAAGTTAAAGTCATCACGTTTATCATATAGCTTGGTTGTTAAATTACCATTTGTGTCTTTTTCAAGTAAAATATCCAAGTATGAAGCAGAAGTGTTGGACTCTATATATTTCTTTTTAAATTTCGGCTTTCATATCCTGATATTTTTTTAAATAGCCTAATATTTCTTCCTTGCATTAGTTTGATCTACTGCTGCGATCCAACACTACCAGCAACGGTCATGAACATATGTAAGGGATACAAGACAAAGATGGTCTAATATGTCAGATACGGGACTGGGACGAGGTGCGAAGCACCGAGTCTCAGTCCCGTATCTGACATAATAGACCATCTGAGTTTTGTATCTTACTTAAAACATTTTTTCAATGCACTTTTGTATTGCTATTGTCATAATATGGTACTTGTGACGGTGACCAAACCACATGGATGGGGCGCTTAAGGGTTTCAGATATTTTTTTCAGAGGGATGAATAGATTTTGATTTAAATACCTTTATAGAACCCCAATCATCATATGATCATATATTATTTATCGTTGCGACACTTTACGGACGCATTAACAAGAGCTGAGCAACTTCATGATAATAAGCGATTCTGACAGTATTGTGAAAGATCTTTTTTTTTAACGTATGAAGATTGTAAGTTACCATTAGGCAAATAAATTTCAGGAAAGTGCCGTTTTTGTCCCTTGGATTTCGAAAGCACCACATCTTTACGGAAACGAGTTTGGAAATATATTGTGAAAATAAATGTTACAGGAAAAAAACGAAGTTATACGGAATATAACAGATCGAATGTAAACTTGTCCGAATGTAATGTTCTACAATGGACCACTTTTCGTGGATTTATTTGGATGTGTTTTCGGAAAAATTACAAGTGTATGATAAGTGCTTCAATATCAGTCGTTTCACAATCATTGACCAGTCTGGACGGAGTGTTAACTCTACTGGATTTCTGAGATACTCCAATTTTTAAGTTTTGTTGCATTAATTGGTTTCTATGAAGTTTAAATTGGATTGCTAGATGTTGATTGCTCCATTGCTTAAATTGTATTACGAGATTGTTTATTTCTATATAAAATGCATAATGTTTGTTTATTTTCTGCCTTATTCATTCGCTTTGCAAAATCTAGGTGACGTCATCCTTTGTTTCACACAGTCCAGTATTATTTTGAAGTACAATATTAGATATAATATTGTACTCCTGACAATAATATTGGACTATAGCTAGTACCCTCTTTAAAATACGAGACTGTAGAAACAAAAGAATGACGTCACAAAAATGTTTTAATTGAGGCTACGCTACCTTCTCCATTTGTAAATCATATCATGATAAAAATAATTTATGAAAGCTTTTAAGTGGAGACGACGGAAGATTGTGTAACCAATTACATTACCTGTACAAATATTAACGAATTCAAGTTGTACTTTCAGTGTGTTGTCTTTGGACATTTGTTGGAAAGGGAGGTGTCTACAAAAATTTATTTAATAGAGGGAGGACACAAATAAAACAGGAAAGCACATGTTTACCTTCATAAAATTATAGATTCATTTTGTTTACAGAAATATCAATTGTTCCTTTTATTTATCTTGATACTTAAATAAAAATGATCTTCATTTCATCATTAAAATATCCAACAAGATAGAAACACCTTTTTCATATTACGCAAAATACATGAATTTCCGACCTTGACCTTTTAAACTTTTTAGGTCTTTTAAGACCAAGAGATTAATCTTATTCGTTTCTTTTCTCCTTATAAGAATTTTTTTTTTGCTCATTTTTATTTCAATTTCTTATTTATTTGATCTATTTTTTGTTCATTTTAATTTCAGTTATTTGTGTTTTCATATTTAAACTTTTTTTCCGAATTAAAAAGATAAAAAAAATTACTTTATTTGAATTATAATCTTCCATATTAAATACCAAAATTGAGAATCTCAAATTCTAGATTTAAAAAATATAGAATAGGACGTCTTTGACTGAGCACAGCTCAACAATGTTTAAGGAAATCTTAGCTTCTATATTACTCCGTTGTTGTATTCATTAACGTGACAAAGATTTCACTGCAAAACAGGAAAATCATTCTTTGATTTGTCGAAGGTAGTAGTAAATAAAACAATAAGAGAGAAGAAGGCACAATTTCAAAAGAGACATACGGTAAGTAAAATACCTCATTTTTTGTAGTGTTTTGAGTAAATATTTCACATTTACAAAGTAAGTATTTTGATAAAAGAAGAAAAACAAGTCTAGATAAATCTAATGAAAGGTAAGAAATCTATTTAAAACATTTCTCTATCTTCCTTCATCCTGCTTGATATTACAAAATACTGGAATATAAAGTTGTCATAATAAAAATATAGGATATCCCTTGATTTGTAGAAGGATATGCGTTTTATCCTTATATGCGTTATTTCCTGATTATGACAATGAGCACACGGTGGGTGTGACCGGTCAGCAGGGGATGCTCACTCCTCCATGGCACCTGATCCCACCTCTGATGTTTCGGAGGTCCGTGTTTGCTCTGCTCTTGTTTTGTATATTTGTTTAATGGACGTTGAGATTGAATACTGTTCGTTATTTCCATATCCTTATCCTTATCCAAAGAATTGTGTGTTTTTTGTTCACGAGCTTTGATGAAAGGCTAAAAACTCTTTTTATCCCATGTTTAACACTTCAGAACCGATGTACTACACTGTTTTCATATGGGCCTCCAATTTGTTTTACTTCATCACGCTAACGCAAAAACGATTGTGACTTTATAATTGCACTTAACTTTTGGATATCAAAAATCTATCCAGTGAATCTTATTCACGGGATAAAGAGGGTCACATGGGATAAAAAAAAACTATAAACAATACAGTTTGTCTTACTTTACGTCCCTTTCGGGAATTTTTCATTCATATAAAGAAGCCACCTCTGCCAGTTTACAAGGTACAGATTTTTACTTTAACGTGCCATTGAGCAGCGAGGGATCGTTTTCGTGCCAATACCTTCTGTGAGACGGAACCTCGGTTTACAATATATAATCCGAAGGACCCCTCTATATGTCTAACAGTGGGATCTGCGACCTATGAAGATTGAGTCTTGACTCCGCTACTGATGCCTACATGTAGGAAAGAAGAACTTAATTTTCACTTAATTAAAAGTTTAAATTATTAAATCATTAAAACATTAAAAGAAATTTCTGATAACATTATGTTATTTATTAGTATCTTTTCACCATTTAATTGAAATTGATTAGTTAACTACAGTGTACCTTCAGAAATCCGGACGCTTCAGTATCCGAACGATGTTTCATGGGAACGCAATTGTTAATGTTGTTTTGTCTTGTTTAACTGGTATTTCAGGTGTCCGGACACTTAAAATATCCGGTCAAATTGATTAGGAACCAAAGCGTCCGGAGAAATGAGGCTCAACTGTTATACAGTAGAACACGTTTAGAATTCACGGATATAACGAAGTTTTTCTGGGTCCCCGGCAAAATCTTAACAAATCTTTGTAAAATTTTACGGTTATAACGAACTCTGATATAACGAATTTACGGATATAGGGAACTGATTTTGAGTCCCTTTGGGGTTAAATTTAATGAATTTTACATCTTTTTTAACGAACTTTCAAAGATTTCAAAATTTGAATAATTGAACTGACTTTAATTTCTCTCAGGATTTGTATATAAAATTCATTTCATAATAAAACCTTAGTTATCGAAGGTATGTTTTCTAATATTTGCTTCCCTAATGTATTTGATAGTAACACTAGAAGGAAAACATGCATATTGCGAATTCGCTTTATATGGTTATACAAATTAGTTATACGCATATGACGGATTACGGATATAGCGAATTAAATTCACAGGTCCCCAAAACTTCGCTATAACTTTGTTTTACTGTAGTTTCATACTATTGAATAATAAATAGGTTGGGAGACATAAACACCACATGCAGGTGGTAAATAAATGTTACTACATACAATGTAAAAAAAATGACCTTTTAAAAGCTGAAGTCATCTTGTTTATTCATACAGTTGAGTTCAGTTCTGTTTGGCATTTTAATTACTGCAACACCGAAATATAAAAATATAGGTTTAGTTACAAGGAAGTATTAAGAAACCCGCAAACAAGATTTTTAATAACAGGAAAAGATCGCTGGAAAACTGGAAAAACATAACTTATTCAATGTTGTAAATATCCATCATGAAGTAAATTTTAGATTTCACCTTTACGTACGCAGTTATGATAAGGCTGTCCGAAGGTTTAAAATGTCTTGAAAAAATACTTTTTATTTTGATCTTGATTTTAATTTCATTATATAATCCTTGTTCGAAATTGCAGTCAACTTGAGATAACAGTTGATCAGGTATTAAAATAAAGCATTTCTGTGATGTCAGATGACTGCGTTGATCATGTGACTGACATTTTTGATATTCTTAAATGTTGCACAAAAATCACCTCGGCACAAGTGCAAAACGAAAATATTGTACAAAGTTTGTTACAAAGATCAATTAATCGTTATCCCTGGAACAAAAAAGTGCTGGGGGCAGGTTTCATTTTTACTTCTTAAGAAAATATTTTACGATAAATTAAAATTACCAACGTAAAGAGGGGAATTTTCCACACTTTATCGCGATTTATACAAAAAAGGATAAACAACATACGATCCCCCAGCAAAATTCAGTTAGAAGACATACTTCTCTTTTAGATTCACGCAGAATATCTCCAATTTATCCTTGTCTTTCACTTGTGCCAGTCCAATATAAACACGATTCATAAATTCTAACTCTGTCTACGGAAGTGTAATGGGAGTGTTTCAAGCATAATCTCTTGCTATTGCTTGAATATATGCATATCGGACAAGCAAAAGGAATAGAGACAATTAAATATCAAATGTTAAACATTATAACAGCACACACAAGCTTAAAAAAAACAACCCTTACTCTTAAATTAAACACAAATCCCCATAATAAATCTACATGCTGTGTTATTATTATGACACTTTCCCCGTCATGTCAGCTCAAGTATGCAGTGACTTGACGTCATATCTAGGTAATACAGAGAAGTAGCTACAGTTTTAACAGTTTGATATTTTACGGGCAGCCTTATCCTAGCTGCGTAACAAATTGTACATGCACAAATTAAACAAATGAGAATTGAATATCCTTTAACGTGGATTAGTTTCCAATACTGTCAATTCCATAATGGATCCGCTTCCTGGATCCCAAGTTTTCATTGGCTGTTCAAAAAATAGAATTGATCAAAGTCAGTCAACGTTGCAAAAACAGGAAGTTGTGATGTTAATATACACGAAAAAATAACCATTATTTAGATTATTCTGTATATTTTTTATGAATTCACGTCTTTCAAAACTTTTAAAACATTTTTTTAGTTCAGGTAAGTATTGTAAACAAGCTGATCAGATCATTTACTTAAATTAAGTGTGGGAGTGAATCACGCCTGTACTTGCCCAATTACAAAGATCCTAAGGATTTGTAAATGTCTCCCCTAACACATTATTGCAGTTTAATGATTCCCTGGCCGTTTAGTTCTACAAGAAGATCATTGCACAAAAAATTCACAAACGATGAAAGCAGGGAGATTCTGAAGTTTAGTTTTAAACCGTCAAAATCAACGTAACATAGATCATTTGTGAACACATTGAGTTAACTAAATCAACATGCATCGTATTGTCATTTTTTTTAAAAGTGCTAGACCCACGTTAATTTGAATTATTACCTGAATTAATGTCAATGTCTATCCTCGTAAGTTGCTATCCTGGCTTTTAGACTTTGCGGCTACAGGAATTAAAAATGGCATATGCATGATACCTTTATATGTGAAAGTAAATTACGTTTTAAGTCGAGAGAGAAAAAAATGCTCTCCCGTTGTTTGAGACCCTGTAAACAGGAAATTACAAAAGTAATGAATTACTGAATTATAATTTCAGATTGTGAGTTTTTTTTTTTT
>PRKT01000417.1:83619-129533 GCA_003671525.1 Saccostrea glomerata
TTTTTAATAATTTTATTTTCATTTCATAATATCAACAAACAGTGAAATATATATAACAGAGAAATTACATTACAAACACAAGACAATGTGACAATATAGCCTTGCAATTGAAACATGTTATCACAAAGAAAAGTATTTTATGTAAAATTTTTAAAAAGTCTGTAGTCTACAAGAGTGTTTGAATTTTTCATAATGGAAGCATAGAAAAAAATAGAAGATTTTACATGATTAAAAATGTTATAGCTAGTTTCATCCAAGGAATGTAGTCGACAATACATTTTATATTTATAAATTCTATAGGCAACATAAGAGATGAGTGTGTTTAGTGATACAATTTTTCTATTTCGCTCAGAGCTAAATCCAATTACAAGATGTTTCCATTTAATATCTATTTTAAGGTAAAAACTTAATCTGTTCCATATTTCAATAACATTTCTACATTCAAAAATAAGATGTTTTGAAGTTTCGTTCACGTGGCATGATTTGCAATGACTACTCGTTTCTTTCTTCAATTTACTGAGGTAGAAATTGTTACAAAGAATATTATTTAAAAGTTTGTAGTTGAATTCTGCAATGTGTCTATCGGGTATGTCATATAATTTACATTGATATATATTTTTCCATTCTGAGGATTCAACACTGAACTCTTTGCTTAAAACTATTTGATAACATGGTTTACAATATTTTCTGTGTACAAGGTTTTCATAGAAAAAACTGCATCTTTGCAGTTCATACAAGTCCCAATGTTTCGGGAAAAATTGAGATCAGTGAAGAAAGACATTATTTTCGCCGAATCAACCTACAGTGACATATGGGGCACAGGTTTGGATAAAAAGGGTACAGAGAACACCAAAATGGAATCCTGGCCCGGGAAAAATCTGCTTGGGAAAATTATCAATAAAATCAGCAAAAAAATACGGAAACGTAAAAAAAGTGATCAGTGGAGCAAACCGAAACAAAAACAAAAACCGAAAGTTAACACCAAACAAAGGGACATTGCACAGATGCTACATGCTTTAAGGAATCAATCAGATTCTGAATCCATGTCAGGTTTTGATGAATCATCGGACTCTGATTCAGACGACCCGGCTAAGAAGGACAAATAAAGCAAAAGCGGTGTAATGCGTGAACGTCACAGGACTTTGATTCTTGATCAGCGGACTGGAATGAAGATTACGGTATATCTCTTTATAAAAATATTAACATTTAAAGTTATTTCTTATGGAAAAGTTAGAATTTATCTCAGTTAATGTTAGGGGGTTAAATACTCCTGAAAAAAGACGAAAAATTTATACATGGTTAAAAGAATGTAATATAGATATTATTTTGTTGCAAGAAACACATTTTTTAGAAAAAAATGAATCTACGTATAATTTAAACTGGAGAGGAAAAACATTTCATGCATATAGCGACTCTGCATTCAGTAGAGGCGTGTCGGTTTTATTTAATGAAAAGTTAGATGTAAACATATTAAATGTCAAAAAGTCTATTGATGGTAGAAAACTTTTGATCAATCTTGAAGTTGACGGTAATATTTTTACAATAGTAAATATATATGCACCTAATGAAATTAAGAAGAGGTGTGATTTTTTCAAAAAACTTAAGAACTTTATTTCAAAAAATTGTGTGAATGAAAATATAATACTATGTGGAGATTTTAACTGTCAGCTAGGAAATATTGATAATGCAGATAAAAGTATAAATTATTTGAAAGATTTGATAAGGCATCATAACATGGATGATATATGGAAAAAACAAAATCCAGGTATGACAGGTTTCACTTGGTGTGATGCAAAAAATGACCCTAAAAGTCGAATAGATTATGTTTTTATTAATGATTCTTTTTATTATAGCATAGCAGATATTAAGGTTAGAAAAATTCCAGGTACCCATTCAAACGGAAGTCGAATGAGTGACCATAGATACTTAAAATTTAGTTTTGATATTGATAAAACAAAAAAAGGTCCCGGATATTGGAAACTTAATGTTTCCTATCTCGATAATGATAAATACAAAAAAAAGTATCTTAGACATTATTCAGAGTATAGATTCCTCTTAAAGTCCTATAAATAAATGGGAGTTGATTAAACGAAAGGTTAAAGATTTCTCTATTTATTTTGCAAAAAATGAACAAAAATCAATTAAACAAAAGATAAGAACTATAGAACGCGAAATAGAAGATATGGAAGATGGAAATGTAGAAAATTTTGATTACAAAAGAATGAAAACTTTAGAAGCGGAACTAGATGCTATATACGACAAAAAATCTAAAGGTGCGCAGATAAGATCTAAAATTAAATGGATTGAGGAGGGGGAGAAAAATTCAAAATATTTTTTAAATTTAGAAAAGCGCAATCAATCCTCAAACATAATTAAAGAAGTAAAAACAAAAGAAGGGAATAAAATCAGTAAAACTAATGCCATTTTAGGTGAAATGCATTCTTTCTATAGCGATCTATATACGAGTAAAAACATTTCAAACGAACAAATAGAAAAATATTTATCTGAGATTGATGATATCCCTAAATTAAGTGAAGAAGATAAGATATTGCTAGAAAAATTTCCAACATATGAAAAGTGTAAAGAAGCTGTTGATAACATGAAAAAAGAAAAATCACCTGGACTAGATGGTCTTCCTAGTGAATTTTATCAATGTTTTTGGGAAAAACTTGGACCCCTCTTTTACAAAGCCCTAAATGATATTTTTGATAAAGGTGAATTGTCTTACACACAGAAACTGTCTGTTATATCACTGATTTACGAAAAGGGTGAAAAAGATAATTTAAAGAATTATAGACCGATAAGGTTAACGAACACAGATTACAAAATAATTGCCTTTGTCTTCGCAAAAAGATTACAAAATATATTATCTAAGTTAATTAACGAAAATCAAACTGCATACATAAAAGGAAGATATATCGGCGAAAATGCTAGATTGGTACTAGACATATTTGAATACTGTGAAAGAGAAAATTCAGATGGTATTTTACTTTTCTTAGACTTTGAAAAAGCTTTTGACTCGGTTGAATGGAATTTTCTTTTCCAAGTCTTGCAAAAATTTAATATTGGCAAACGTTTTATAAAGTGGGCTAAAATTTTATATACAAATCCAATGTTTAAAATGAAAAACAACGGCTGGCTTTCTAAAACCAGCGAAATGACACGAGGCATTAGGCAAGGATGTCCTATTTCTGCTCTCTTGTACCTCTTTGTAGCAGAAATTTTAGCTATTAAGATAAAATGTGATACTGATATTAAAGGCATAACAATTAATAATCACGAAATTAAAAACATCCAGCATGCAGACGATTTGACTGTAGCTTTAAAAGACGAAATATCAATGAAGCGAACTTTGGATAAATTACAAGAATTTTGTAAACACGCGGGATCAAAAGTAAACATACATAAAACAGAATGCATTTTGTTGGGGGAACTAAAAAATTTGTATAATGAACTCTACGGTATTAAGATTACGAATAAAGCAGTAAGATGCTTGGGAATATTCATTGGACATGATAAGGAAGAATGCTACACTAAAAACTGGATGAAAATTTATCATGATATTGAAAAACTTTTTGAATCCTGGAAAAGAAGAAAATTAACATTATTTGGTAAATCATGTATAGTAAAGACACTTGCTATATCTAAACTTACATATGTTGCTTCAATTCTTAGTCTTCCTGATATTGCTTTCACAAAAAAATTACAACGTCTAATTTATAACTTTATTTGGGATAAAAATGAAAGAATTAAACGAAACACGCTTATAGGTAGAATTTCCAAAGGTGGACTATCAATTGTCGATATTGAATGTAAATTAAAAGCGGCTTGGGTACCTAGATTGTTAAAAAACAAAGGCATTTTGTACAATATTTTTGATGGCTATTGTAAAAAATCAAATTTTGATGCTTTTTATGTGTTTGGTTTTTCTGATAGAAAGATAGAAAATATGGCAAAAATAGAAAAACTACCTATTTTTTATCAACAAATGTTATGTTGCTTTAATGAATGTAAGCCCTGTTTTTTGAACAAAATGTCTTCCGATAATGTTCTTCAACAGCCGATATGGAACAATTGTAACTTTGTATATAAAGGTAATACTCTATTTTTTAAAAACTGGATAGCCAGTGGCATTTTACATGTTAAAGATTTATTTAACGATGATGGTAAATTCAAATCATTGTTAGATTTTACGAATTGTATAAAAAACAAGTCAAACTGGTTGTGCGAATTTAAAATTCTTACTTCTGTTTTCAAACCCTTACAACTTAAGTATGATTTTTCAAATTGTAGGTTTGTTAACATACGATACAGAAACCATTTTCTTTTCTACACAGGATATGTTAATGTCATAGATCAGATTGTGAGTTAGTCTTCTAAAAACCAAATGGCTTCTGGACCAGACCCTGGCGGCCGTTCTAGGTTTGCTAAACTCGGAATGGCAATAAACGAAGAATTGACCAAGGCCTGTAGAGTTGTCTTAGAAATGGAGGTACCTCCTGGTCTTGTCTACAACAAAGTGAAAGCATCATCAATTTATAAGAAAACATGTCCTGAGCAAGAACTTCGTCTCATAGGAGCCAAAACGGATGGTTATAAAGAATTTGATATAACATTGTTATATACACTGATAAGAAATATATGTACAAAGATTCCTCGTCCAACAAAAGGTTGGGGTGGGAGCTCGATGCCGTCTGTAGGAGAAACAACGATAGGTGATGATGTTGAAAGGATTAGGTTGATACGAAACAACATGTTTGGACACATTAGCTCGGCTTCTACCTCACAGTCAGAGTTCGATGACGCATGGCAAATAATAACTGATGTCTGCCAAAGACTGCAAACGTACACAAAGGAAGATTATAGTTCTGGCCTGAGTAATATTCAAAGTCAGGCCTTAGAGGAGGAAAATGAAAAAGCCATAATTGAAAATCTTGAAGCCGATTACAAAAGTAATACAGATCTTATGAAAAAGATGACTTCTTTTGAATCACAATTGTTAGGTATGAATTCAAAATCCGAATTTTAAGAGCTAAAGAATGTTTACTGTGTATTTATTAAGTTTGGAGGAGCAGTGAGTGTTAATTTTTCCGCAATTAAAAATACACTTCTTTCGCAGTTTTTAATCAGAATTAATTTTGCAGATAAATGTTTATAGTAAATCTTTAAGGCCGCATTGTGTAGCTATTACCCAATATTGATTTTCAAAGCAAATTATACAAAACGCACAAGAGTTTTTTTTTGGTCAAATTAAAATATGTGATGAGTATTATTATATTGTACAATATATGTAGGAAACACAGAATTCTTCAACTGGTTTCCAGAGAGGGCATCTCAAAATGTCAAATTTAGAAAATCTTTTATGAAGTACTATAAACATTGACAGATACAAAGGATTTATACCAAAACTAAGAAAGATAATTGTGGGATTCACAAAATTCTGTGTCAAATTTTAGGACCTAATATTGTATACTGTTGCTTTTATAACAAATTTGAAACCCCCAATGAAAAAAATATTTGAGGTATCCTGCCGTTACAAAAATACTTTTGCATCGTCAATCTATCTATCGTTTGAAAAAAAAATTCCTTTACAAATCAGTAATGCACATATAGAATTATAATAAAGTTTCATAACCTGTCATTTTTTAATTGTATTCAATTTAATTTTTTTTTTTGGGGGGGGGGGATATTCTCTAAATTCGCTTTATTTTACTAAAAAGCACAAAGCATTGCGCAATGAAAAACTTCTTTGACCATTTTAAAGGGGCACGGACACAGTTTCAGCTAAAATTAAAAAACATATTTTTTTTTTATTTTTACAAATATTTAATCAATGTCTAATGATTATAAAAATTTGAACGCTAATTGTCCAGATACAAGACAGATTTAGAGCTGCTAACCTTTTTTATGTAAACAAGGCTAATGCAATGTTTATTGTTTATACAGGTTAATATACTAATATTTCTACGTTCAAAGTAGATAAAAGTAAGTACAGTCCCTGAAACGTTCTACTTTCCCACATGAACGGTGAACGAACGCTAAACGAACGCTGAACGAACGCAGAGTGAAGGATGTGCGAACGGTGAACGCAACTTGGTGAACGATGTGTAAACGGTGAACGGTGAGTGAACGCAGAACGCGAACGGAGCGCGAACACGAGCGCAAAGTGAACGGTGAACGAACGGTGAACGCAAGATGAACGATTTATTCGGAATACCTTTGATCTTTTCTTTGCATTGAAATTATTCTTTTATTCTATAATTTAAATGTCATAAATAAATAAAGATAAACAACAGATAAACAAAAGAGAAATAAATAAATGGATAAATAAATAATGAAAATAAAATTCTGCACATACGTATGTTTAAATCGATATCTTAATAGCATAATTTTAATCGCCGTCAAACATGTTTTTGTTACCTCGTGTAGTTGAAAAATTAATTAATCTTCTATAGTAAATAATTATAATTATTCTTTTACAGTAACTAATAAAAATATGTGGACTTTCGAAGATGAAACTACTACTGAGACAAACAATAAATAAAAAAATTAAATAATCAATAAATAAATAAATAAAAACATTTCTTCTGCACATACCTATGTTTAAATGGATATTTTAATAACATAATTTTAATCGTTGTCAAACATGTGTGATTTAAAAATAAATTAATCTACTTGTATAGTATATAATTATGCTCATTCTTTTCACTAATAAAATAATGCGGACTTCTGAAGATAAAACTACTACTTATTGATTGAATCATAATTACATTTTACGGGGTTGAAACAACCGTACATATATTTCCGTGCCAAAGCGATTCTGAGTAAAATAACGGATTTTTTTTTTAAATTCCAAATTATCTTTTGACATTGACTGTTATCGTACTGCATAAAAATTCTCGTTTTATTTCAATTCTACTGCAAAATACATGTATTCTTCATTTATGTGCCTTTTTTTTCTTTTATGACGATTATTTAAGCTAACTTCTTCATGTATCTGTAGAGATTTCCCGGCCGTGATTATACTCGGTCAAGATGTTGGAAATTATTTGTAATACATGGGTAGATTAATCTTTTAAAACTAAATAACCAATGTGTTGTCATAATTTTTATTGAACAGAGAAGAAAGAGAGAGAGAGAGAGAGAGAGAGAGAGAGAGAAAGAGAGAAAGAGAGAGAGAGAGATAACCCCTTCGATTCTCAGATATATATATTATATCAAATAAAAATTCTGGTTATTTTTCCTAAATATTCCAAGCAACAAAGGTAGTCTTTTTATTTTAGATTAACAAATCAATTTGACAGTAATCATTGGCTTTTACTTTCCATCATAAAGTTCACACAGTTCACAGGAAGTCCGTGCTACATTTGTAGTAGCGTGCTTGTGCTGTCAATCAAAATAATTCGACACAGTGGAGATGTGGAAATCGCATTTCATCGAATATGCCGAAGTCAAAGAGTCACTTAGTATTCCAAGAAATTTTAATGTTTTTCCCTATCATTTCTAGATCTGATTTTTGCATTCCTGCAGAAAAAAATGATTCGAATATATACTTGGAAGGATTAAGTTTTAAATTGAATGTGAAACACATTCCCTGCCAATTTAAAATACTACTGTCGGCACAAGTTTATACTAAAATACTATTGTTAAATGACTGTTTGATGTTGGTTTAAAGACTGGTTTTCTTGTGTTACAATAAGAATTAAATGTTAATTAAAAATCACTGTAAAAACTAAATAAGAATTTTATTTTGGGAGAACGGGCACCGGGGGGGGGGGGGGGGGGGGGAGTCTTAATAATACTGAATGGCAAAAAACATGTTTTTAAACATATGTGTAGGTACGGTGAAGGAAGGAATTTTCCCTATCTAATAATAGACTATTTTAAACAGTTTCTAAAATTTAAAACCAAACCATTAATTTAATTATCTCTAAAGATATTTAGTTAACTGAATATTTGCAGTACTGTTCATAATTCTCAAACCTACATGTCGTTTAAATACGTGTTACTCTAGAAATAGTTTTTTTTAATTTATTTTTTTTTAATTTATTCTTGTTCTGTAAAAGACTTATTTATTATTATATATCCATTAATAATTTAACCTCTTTAAAATTACATCAAATTGATCCCGTGCGTGAAACATTTGTACATTGCCCTTTTTTAAAGTTAATATTTTTGCATCGTTCTACATACATGTAGATACTTAATGTATTAATTATTTTCCAGGGAATATTCATGAAATAAGTAACAGCTGAGTTACAATAATAGAAATATTAATATATCGATACTTTTCGCAATGAAATAATTATTCTTCCACAGTAACACGATATCTAAGTTATTTAATTAAAAAACATATAAATCCTTACCATCAAAAAGATAAGTCCTTTCACTTCGGAGTTCCGAATGACAATGAAGACTGAACGATAAGTGAACGGTGAACGCAAGGTGAACGCAAAGTAAACGGAACGAAGAGCGAACGGTGAACGTTTTGTGAACGGTGAACGCGAGTGCACGGTGAACGGTGAACGCAATACTGTGAACGAAGAGCGAACGGTGAACGCACGCTGAACGAACGGTGAACGAACGGTGAGCGAACAGAAAAATGGGAAAGTAGAACGTTTCAGGGACTGTAGAATTTAATTTTAAATACAATTCGGCAGTAACTTTGATTTGCTGAAATTCATTTTGTATAAATATGTTATTTTCTATATATAAACAAAATCATAATGAAGAACTTTAAGTTCAGTATCTTGTTTGTAAATCAACAAATAATGTGCAAATGTTTGCTAATCAATAGACGATAGGTAAAAATTGTAAACATTAAAATCAGTTGAAACTGTGTACAGGCCCCTTTAAAAAGAAATTCAGACTGACTTCGTAGAGGCTAAGAGTCATGACTAAAAGCTTTTCTATACACCTTCATGTGGCAAATACTATTTTAATTAATGTCAAAGACATTGAATTTATTTTAGGAATTCCAGTAGTAGATGAGATTCTTAATGATTGGCGAGAAGAGAACAAGACTTTTGTTCCTACAAAAGCAAGTAGGATTGTCGAAGAAAAGCTTAAAAGTCATAACCTAGTCATAGTGGTCGGAAATTCTGGATCTGGCAAATCGGCGATTATTCAGCATATTGCACTCAAGCATAAATATCAGGGCAGTAATGTTATACCAGTGGATGAAGTTAGAGAAATAAAAGAGAAATTTTCGTATTCAACCAAAAATGATACCCTTTTTGTATTAAATGATCCTCTAGGTAAAGAATCTTTAGATGAAATCTTGTATACTTTATGGAAAAATTATCAAAACACGATGGAGACTTGCTTGAAGAAAGCCAAACTTCTTTTGTCCTGTAGAAGATGTGTTCTTTATGACAAGAGAGTGAAGGGTATTTTATTTGAGGATTCCACCATAGTAGAAATTGACACCGAAACAAATCGATTGACAGATGGAGAGAAAAGAGCAATCCTCAATCAATACACACAGAATCGAAACCTTTCTGATGATATTGTTTCCGAAATAATCAAAACAAAAGCATATTTCCCATTGCTTTGTAAGCTTTTTTCTAGGCCAGTTTACAAGGAAAATGGGCTTGACTTCTTTAAATCTCCGAAAAGGTTCATTAAACAAGAAATAGATATTTTCAAGAGAGTAGACAAGAAGAAATTCTGTGCTCTTATTTTAGTTGTAGCTTTTAACAACAATCTGAAAATAGATACAATTGTAAGGAATGATGATTCTCAGGAGAAATACAAAGACATTTTAGGAATGTGTGAATTACCAGAAAACACACATATTTCTGTCTTTCGCAGTGCTCTCCAAGAACTGAAAGGATCTTATGTTAAATGTGTCGGACATACTTTCCAATTCCTTCACGACTTTATTATGGAGATAACGACTCTAGTGTTTGGTGTTGATTGTCCACAAGAGACAATACAGTACGCAGACAGTGGTTTTCTGAGACGACGGGTGAGGATAGAAGACGACACAGAAGAGGAAGATCGCGATCCCTTCACTGTTTACCTTCCTGAAGAGTACATTGGTGATCTAGTGGACAGGTTTATCATTGACATGGAAACAGAACATATTGTAGATGTTCTATTCAATCCATGTTTGAGAAATAAAAGTGTGATAAGAGATTTTGAAGACAAAATTGAATTATTAAAAAATCTATCAAACATTCTCTCAGGTATTAACCGGGTTTTAATAGATAAATCAGAATTTGGAAAACCGTTTAGTGACTTCAGCATATCAAGACTTACTTTTCTTGACTGGAGAGATAAATTATGTCCTTTGGTTGGATTTATAGTACTTTGTCATGATGAAATTTCTCTGTCTTTTATAAGATGCATAGACAAAAATGCATTGCAGGATCTTTTAGTTTTTTCTGCCGTGTGTGCTAATGGAACATTACCACTGTTTCATAGTCTTAGCTTAGAATACAAAGAAATGGCTATAGAAGAACTTTGGGGGTTATTTTATCCAATCCATATTGCTTCAGTCTTCCATAACTTTGAGATAATTCCAGAGTTAATAAGACTCGGTGCTGACGTCAACATGCTGAGCGCTGGTGATGTTTGGACTCCATTAATTTTGGCAGCAGGGAATGATGAAGAACATTTAAGAGAAGCTGGAAAGAAAACAAAAGAAGGAGAAAGACGTAATAAAACTATTTCCTTTTTATTGAATCATGGCGCCAAAATCAACTTATGTGGCGACGATGGAAAACCTCCTCTGTGGATTACTTGTCAAAAGGGATATACAAGCACGGTACAAGTGTTACTGAACAACGGCGCCGACATAAATCTATGTGATATTCACAGAGTCAGTCCTCTTTATAAAGCTTGTCAAAATGGACATGATAACACGGTTCAATTGTTACTGAACAGCGGTGCCGACGTCAATTTATGTGATAATAACGGAGCAAGTCCTCTTTATATAGCTTCTTATAATGGACATGATAACACGGTACAACTATTATTGAACAATGGAGCCGACATCATTTTAAGTGATAATGATGGATTCAGTCCTCTCTGTATAGCTTGTTATAATGGACATGATAGCACAATACAACTGTTAATAAACAACGGTGCCGACATCAATTTATGTAACAATTATAGAGCCAGTCCTCTTCATATAGCTTGTCAAAATGGAATTGATAGTACGGTTCAACTGTTACTGAACAACGGTGCCGAAATCAATTTATGTGATGAGAATAGAGACAGTCCTCTTCATATGGCTTGTCAAAATGGACATGAGAGCAGGGTTCAACTTCTACTAAACAACGGTGCCGACATCAATTTATGTGATAATGATGGATTCAGTGCTCTTTTTATAGCTTGTCAAAATGGACATGATAGCATGGTTCAACTGTTACTGAACAACAGTGCCGACATCGATTTATGTGATAATGATGGATTCAGTACTCTTTATATAGCTTGTCAAAATGGACTTGATAGCATGGTACAACTGTTGCTGAACAATGGTGCTGACACTAATTTATGTAACAAGAATGGAGCCAGTCCTCTTTATATAGCTTGTCAACATGGTTATGAGAGCACGGTAGAATTATTACTGAACAACGGTGCCGACTTTAATATATGTTATGGTGATGGATTCAGTCCTCTTTATGTAGCTTGTCATAATGGACATGATAGAACTGTTCGACTGTTAATGAACAACGGTGCCGACATCAATTTACGTAATAAGAATAGAGCCAGTCCTCTTTTTATAGCTTGTCAAAATGGACATGATAGCACTGTACAATTGCTACTGAAAAACGGTGCAGATATCAATTTATGTTATGGTGATGGATTAAGTCTAAAAGACTTGATAGCTCGTCATAACTGTCACTGAACAACGGTGCTGACATTAATTTATATGAAAAAGATGGAAACAGTTCTTTTTGAATAGCTTGTGAAAACTCAGCACAATAGAACTTCTATTTAATTCAGATACTTATGTCAATTTATGAAATAAAGGCAACTGCAGTCCGTTGTATGTAGCATGTCTCACCGGTGATAACAACATGGTTAAACTTTTATTGAACAGCGGTGCCAATATCAATTTATGTGACAACGAGGGAACCAGTCTACTCTACATAGCCTGTAAAAACGGACATTACAGCACGGTCGAATTATTGTTATTAAAAATGATACTTGTGTTAATTTATGCAATAAAGACAATATGAGTCCACTGTACATAACATATTTATATAGTCATGACAGTATTGCAGAACTTTTACTAGAATATGGTGCTGAGTTTTTATTCTGACGATGGATGCAGTGGTTTTTCAATACCAAGTGCGTTCACATTGGTTCTGAGATATGGAACAAACGATGATTTGGACTTTTATCATAGCTTGCAAAAGAAATTAAGCGTGATGCGTTCACAAGGAATTTACCGCATTTATTCTAATAATTTCACGTGGGAAGAAGAAAACACCTGCAGTGGCCTTCAGTTCTGTATTCCAATGTATCAAAGACGTATTATATACTACCAATACATACTTTTATTCACACATTTTCTGTATGTCGACAAGCCAAATCCTGAACTTAAAATAGAAGCCACCAAAGACTCTTCCAATTCTCTTCATATCGGGATTAATCTTAAAACTCTGTTTTTGGCATTTTTAGCAAATATAAAATTTCATTAGGTCTTATTTTGTCAGACATGTTTTGTACCACGTGTTTTTGTACTTAATTTGACAAAGGAACGTTCCCTTTGTATATCGAATCACTACATAGTTTTCAGGTCAAGTGTTGTCGATCAAAAGGGGATGTTTACTTCTCTGTGGAATCTGATTCTATCCCTGGAGTTCCTCGTGGTCAGTGTTTTATGTTCTGTTCACAGATTGGTCGCGTTTTTAAAACATTGTGAACATTGATTTTTTTTAATTGATGTAAAATTTTAGTGATGACTGTAAAAAGCCATTTTTTCTGTGACAACTTATTTATTAGGAGATGGGTATTTTGAATTTAAAAGCGGAAAAATAATAAAATATGCAGGTAGACACAAAATAAGGTTTTCTCGAATAAAATGTATTAACAGTATTAAATTTATTAAGCTTACTTACTCTTTTATGTCATAAGGCTTTCTTTTTTTCATAATGTACAGATACTAATCAAAGGTGTATGTTATAAAAATTCCAGTTTAATAAAACTTCTTGTTTTTAGATAGCAAAGTCTTGCGGCTACATAAATTCTTTTTATTACGGACAGGAAGGAGGCATGAAGTCTGCTTTTTGATATAATTATATTACTCGGTATTTCTGCAATATTTTAATCAATATTTTCTGTGAGATGGGGAATAATAATTTATTTGAATGTAATTAAGGGCTTTATTTATCTTAATTCGATACGGGCAACACTTGAGTTCGAACCGTAATGTTAACAACGAACAATAATATGCTCTGGATTAATCAGAATTCGTTTGGACCAATTATCGTTTATTGTATAAAGATTATATGTTCATGGGGAATAAATTCCTTATTATGTACACATCTTGACGGACATGTGTCTTTTCAAGCCATGTATATCAATTCGTTGATGAAGATACGCAGAAATTCTATGAAGTAAAAAATCACATCACCAAATCATTTTTTTTTAGATCAGTGTTTTTTTCTTCCTTTTCTGAACTTCAAAATGTGTGTATTAATTATGTTTGTTTTATTTGCTTTATATATAGAGCTTTGTTTTATATTATGTATTGTTTATTGTTTGTAATTCAGGATAATGTATTCCCTTTTGTTAAGAAAGGAAGAAGGAATGTTGAAAATATATCTGTTGTGCAAATTTTTTTTTTGATTCAGTTAGCATAAAATCATACATCTAAATTGATAGCACGAGTTACAATTGAATTTAAAATTTAAGATTATGTAATAATATGGCATAAATAATTCTGAAATATGCAAGTTTTGTTTGCGTTTGATGTAGAACCTGAAAATATATTTTTAAGGTAATACTTTATACAGTTTTATATTTTGTGCTTATGGGTCAGAAAATATAATCTCATGAAATGAAATGACTGACTTTTTTCCTTACTGATTGCTGAACCATCATTTATACACTGCATTGTCCACGGATTTCGTTCGTTTTCGGGAGTTGAACTATGTTCAATCTCCCATGGTCATCACGTATTTAACATGCGCAGTAATTTGTGTTGATCACATAGAGACGAAAGCGAGGCTACTGTGTCGGCTGATTTACTCCGATGATATTCAACAGAAAACAGGCATAAACATACGTGACTAATAGTTCATGTGATTTTCTCCTGAATTAATCTAATTTCCATAATGTAAGTGAATGTAATGATAAAGTAATCTTATTTTGATTATTAGAATTCGTTCAAAGTACATATGTTAAACTAAATTATAAAGAACCATGAAAGCTTTTAGTAATGGAACTCACATTTAGTGTAGCATCATACACTGAAAGAGATACGAACGACAACTCTACATACTGAGAGCAAACGTTAAATTTAGTCATATTCAAACTTTTCATGAACATTTTCTTGGTTTAATTGAATTCGTTAATGCATAAAAACTTTACGAAACATGCGTATTTTTACTTAATCAGCAGTATCATCTGCCAAAAGCGGTAAAACTAGTACTCTGTTATAAATTTTAAAACCAAAAACGGACACGACGTTTTCTTAAAATCGCGATTAAAAACAACAAAATGAAGTATATATTTTTAATAAAAGAAAAACCTCAGTTACATACCAGATAATTTGTACGCACACAAACTCTCGCATATACCACTGTTTTTATGTTTTGTCAATAAATATTTGTTTTTAACTTGGTATTGCAATTTTCTTCACAATATTAAAAAAGACGTTCTTACGTACTCCAGGTATAATGTTCGTGTAACTGAAATACATTTTTATTCACAGAGAAGTTTTATATAACAAACCTGTTAGCTCTTAAAAGGATGCTGTGTAAAATCCACATTTTATCAACATTGATATTATTCCTGCGAAACTGAAATTTTCATAACACATGGGTAAAGGTGCAAAGGAAAAATATATTACAAATTTGAAGGCTGTGAGCAGAGATATTAATGATCAACCGCCTCTAATATGAATATAATGGCAGTGTGCATGTTTTGCAATGGGAAACCCAAAATATGTGTAGGATGAAAAAGTAATAGAAGCACAACGGCAATATGTAATAAAAATTCTATGAAATTTTTTTTTTTGGAATAATCACAAATTAAGTCTAGAAAAATATAATAATGTTCATGAATGGTGGTATATAACAAAAAAATAAAATTAAATCAATCTGTATAGAGTTATCCAAAACCTATAATACTAGCAAGAAAAAATGTGAAAAATTAGAAAAAGAAATTGAGAGCATAAAAAATAACCCTAATACGGATAAAGAATATTTGAACGCGATTGAGCAAAAACTAAAGGATATATTGAAAGAAAAAACAGAAGCCGCAATTCTGAGATCTAAATGCAAGTGGTTTTCTGAAGGAGAAGTGTCCTCCTCTTATTTCTTTCAATTAGAGAAAAAAAATGGTGAAAACAAACTATGGGTAAGAATAAAATGTGATGATGGGACATATAAAACAGATATTGATTCTATAATTGAGGAACAAATAAAATTTTACAAAGAATTATTAAACACTGAAGGGTGCGACCCAGAAAGTGGAGATAAATTGTTAAAAGAAGTTTATAGTAAACTTACTACTGGAGAAAAAGAAAGGCTTGATCGCGATGTAAATGAAGAAGAAATTCATAACGCAATAATGTCATTAAAAATTAATAAATCACCAGGGGAAGATGGTATTACATCAAATTTTTACCAAATTTATTGGGATGTTATTAAAGATGAATTTACCAAAGTAATTAAACATATCTTTAACCAAAGTTTACTTTGCGACTCCCAAACAAAAGGTATATTATCCTTAATTCACAAAGGGGGAGAACGCGAAAATATAAAGAATTGGAGACCTCTGACAATGTTAAATACAGACTATAAAATAATTGCAAAAATACTTGCTGAAAGATTAAAATCTGTCCTGCCAAAACTTATACATCCTGATCAAAAAGGTTTTGTAAAGGGAAGAAATATAAGCGATGCCAATAGAATTATACAAGATATTATTGATTTTGCAGATAATGAAGACTTAGAAGGAGCAATAATTTTTCTTGATCAACAAAAAGCATTTGATAGATTAGAATGGGAATGGTTAGACTCTACCTTAAAGAACTTTAATTTTGGAAATAAATACTGTAACTGGATAAAAATGTTGTTAATAAATGCAAAAACCTGCATTAAAACAAATGGGTTCCTCTCCAAATACTTTACAATATCAAGATCAGCTAGACAAGGGTGTCCTATAGCTCCCTTGCTATATGTATTACAAATAGAACCTATGGCTTGTGCCATACGCCAAAATCCGAACATTAAAGGTATACATATTCCAAATAATAATCAGCACATTGAATGCAAAATAAATATAAATATGTTATCTATAGAAGAATCCTTTAAAATCTTAGAAATATATGAAAAAGCATCAGGCGCAAAAATAAATTTTGCTAAAACAAAGGGCTTATACATTGTAAAATCAAGGGGTAAAAAACCTAAATTTAATAAAATTCAGTGGACCACAACGCATGTTAAAACGTTAGGTGTGAACCACGGATACGATATTAATATTGAAGCTTTATGGATGGAAAAAATAGAAAAAATAACCAACTGCCTTCATGTTTGGAAAACTAGAAACTTGACATTTAAGGGAAAAACATTAATAATCAAAAATCTTGTAATTCCTATTATTGGTTATGAAATTGAAATGAGAGGCATACCAAATATTTACAGTAAAAAAATTAATGACATTATTTGGTCTTATATATGGGATCAGAAAGTTAATAAAGTAGATAGAAATGTTTGCTGCCTTAGTAAAGAAGAGGGGGGGTTAGACATGGTAAATTTATTTACATTTATTAAAAGTAAACAAATTAAAACAATTTACAAAATAATGCACTCTGAACTTGAAAACTGGAATGATATAGGAAAGTTCTGGCTAAAAAGTAAAGATATACATCCAAAACAGAAATATTTTATTTGCAATTGCTCTGATCTTATGAACATATCTCTTAATAAACTACCCACATTTTATAAAAATGCATTATTGGCATACAGTGATTTTAGATCACACTTTCCACCAGAAAGCAAAGATGAACTTTTAAAAAGTCAGATTTTTGGAAATAAAGATATACAATTCCGAGGCAAAAGCCTATATATAGAGTCTTTTATTAAATGTGGTCTTCAAACTATTGGAGATATTTGGGATAGTGATACTAAGACTTTTAAAACTAATGCTTACATATTTTCAAAACTACTTGATAAAAGAAGTTGGATTTTTGAATACAGTAAGATAAAAACCGCTATACCTAAAACCTATATTGACATTCTAGAAGGGAGAAATACTGTAAATAGAATAGATAATGAAATAAATAATTTTTTTGTGATGTTAGATAATTTTTTATTTGTAAGAAAAACAAATAAGTTTATAAATTTCGAAGATATAAAACTCAAAGATATACAAAGAGTATTAAACAAAAATATCACTCCAAAATCCCAACAAAAATGGGAGAAATTGATGCAAATTGAAATTACATGGAAAAAGATTTGGGGCTCAATTTATGAAGTTAGGTTAGTGTTCAAAGTACAAATGTAAAACTAAATTATAAAGAACCATGAAAGTTTTTCGTAATGGAACTCATTTTTAGTGTAGCGTAATACACTGAAAGAGATACGAACGACAACTCTACATACTGACGGCAAACGTTAAATTTAGTCATATTCAAACTTTTCATGACCATTTTCTTGGTTAAATTGAATTCTTTAATGCATAAAAAGTTTAGGAAACATGCGTATTGATTACTTTATCAGCAGTATCACCTGCCAAAAGCGGTAAAACTAGTATTCTGCTATAAATATTAAAACCAAAAACGGACACCGACGTTTTCTTAAAATCGCAATTAAAAACAACAAAATGAAGTATATATTTTTAATAAAAGAAAAACCTCATTTACATACCAGATAATTTGTACGCACACAAACTCTCGCATATACAACTGTTTTTATGTTTTGTCAATAAATATTTGTTTTTAACTTGGTATTGCTCTTTTCTTCACAATATTAAAAAAGACTAAGTTCTGACGTACTCCATGTATAATGTTCGTGTAACTGAAATACATTTTTATTCACAGAGAAGTTTTATACAACAAACCTGCTAGCTCTTAAAAGGATGCTGTGTTAAAATCCACATTTTATCAACATTTATATTATTCCTGCGAAACTGAAATTTTCATAACACATGGGTAAAGGTGCAAAGGAAAAATATATTACAAATTTGAAGACTGTGAGCAGTGATATGAATGATCAACCGCCTCTAATATGAATATAATGGCAGTGTGCATGTTTTGCAATGGGAAACCCAAAATATGTGTAGGATGAAAAAGTAATAGAAGCTCAACGGCAATATGTAATGAAGATTCTATGAAAAAATTGTTCAGTGGTGTTAGAGGAGTTGCAGATAAGAGATGGGTAAACCTAAAGTGTAACAAACAGATGGACAAAAATCATGATTCATAAAGAAGAAGGTATGGTTTTCATACAAGTTTTGCCCGGTGATTTTCTAAAAAATGAAACTGGTGTAAAAGTTGGAATCTCATGTTTTTTAAATAATTGAAATTCAATGCAGAAAAATCATACAAATCATTTCTTTCACATGTGCTTTTAAATGCTAATTATGACGTCATAAACATGTGTATTTTCCTGTATTTTCTTAAAAAGTTGCAGAAGACACCAATTTTCAATGGAATTTTCTTTTAGATAACATTGTCCACAGGCATCGCCCACAAAGATCTTGAGATACGTAATTTGTTATTGAATTTTGCACAAAATATCAAAAATTTAACGTGGGCGACGGCTGTGGACACTGTTTTCTAAAGGAAAATAACCCTTGAAATGTGCCATTTTGAGGCTTTTTCTGTTGAAAATGGAGAAATGCTTCACATTAAAGACGTCATATTTGCAGAATGGTAAACCTTCATGCCATATTCTTTCTTGATTTATCATAGTGATTTATTTAACTAATATTTAAGCCAGTTTCAAAACTTTTTGATGCCATTACATTTTTAGGGCACAATAAAGCTAAAACCATACCTTCTTCTTCCCTCCTGCTTTTCAAGCAGGGGGTATGAAAAAGGACTAATGTAGGCAGGCAAGCATTATGGCCGATGCATTTATTTGCTATTCAATGTCTCTGAATGTCTTTCTCGATCAAGATTGTTCCAACTCAAAAAAATGTGAAACAGTTGTCTGTATTTCAAAATACAGACATAATAATACTTTATACATATAATATTGTTCACTCACTCAACCTCCCGATCAAAGATTTTATTTACACCCTGTTCAACTCCCATGAGTGCTTTCAGTACTTTGATTTTTTCAAACAATTACTGACAGATTTATGCTCCTTGGATTTAAAAACAAAAGGCCCCTGGGCCTCATCGCTCATCCCAGCATTGTGGCTAGGAAATAGTAGAAATTGGTTTACTATCAAAAAGTTTATTTTCAAATGTTTTGCCCCGCCCTACCCCGGGGGTCATGATTTGAAGAAACTTGAATCTACACTACCTGAGAATTCATTCATATAAATACGATCAATTATGGCTTTGCTACTTCATTCACACATTTTTTGTATGTCGACTTGCCAAATCCCAGTGAACTTAAAATTGATTTTTATTGAGATTTCCTATATATTTCTATATAAAACTTTGGTCGGCCATTGTGGACCCGCCCTACCCTCGGGGTCATGATTTAAAGAAACTTGAATCTACACAACCTGGGGATGCTTCCATTTAAATATGAGCAAATATGGCTTTTCTGTTCTTAAGAAGAAGATTTGTAAAGAATTTACGTATATATTTCTATATAAAATTTTAGTCGGTCATTGTGGCCCTGCTCTACCCCCGGGGTCATGATTTGAAAAGAAATCCTAGGGATAAAAATAAAAGTTATCATCAGAGACGTACTCGAATAGAAATCATAGGGATAAAAATAAAAGTTAGAACCAGAGACGTATTTGAATAGAAATCCTAGGGATAAAAATAAAAGTAAGCACTAGGGACGTACTTGAATGGAAATCTTGTGATAAAAATGAAATAAAGTGGCCAACCGTAACGATGATAATTCAAGGAGAAGTTTTAAAACCACAAACAATTCTCTGCATTTTCTCCAGATTACTGAATACTACATATATATGTACCACAGAAAGGGAATAATATGTCTGAATACCTGTTGGAGTTTGATATATGCTCTCTTTCTCTCTCCTTTGTGACGTCAGTAGACGGTCAGGCCGGATATTAATGTACATCCCCTTTAAAAATAACATAATACCTACAAAACAAGTTAAAAATGTTTCTGTAAGGGTTTTAATGCGTATGAACATTTTAGAAATTAAACACCAGTTCGCTTTCTTTTTATGTGTCATTTGTACAAACAGCGGATAATTTAGTTCTATTTGGTATATAATACCCAGACAGAATCTTGCCTTCTGGAACCAGTGGTGGATCTCAGTATTCGGTAGGAGTATCCCGTACGTCTGCAGAGCGCCGTTCGCTGAACAGAAGAAAACGGCGGCCACAAACGGAAACAAAGGAATAGGTTTACCTCCCTTTATCCTTAGCAGAAAATGAAAGTCCTGAAATCAAGGTAAATTATTTTTGAAAAAAAAAATCAATGGACAAGCACAGATATATAGGTAGTCGACCCCACCTCACCGCCTGCGATTTTCAGAGTTATAGAAATTATGTACAGTCAATGTAGAAAAAAAATGAAGTAGGACACCTCAGAAAACATTGGCGGGTGAATGTGAGACAAGCATATAAAAATGTATTTTCAGATATTCCCCATCCCCCTCCGAAATAGGGTTTCGCGTATTGAAAAATTGTTCGCACTTTTATTATATCCTTATCAGCTTATGTCGTTTTTTTTATGCTTTTGTGAAACCCCCTCTTTGAAAAGATATAAATTTAAATTAAAAAATACAAGCATGAAAATGCCCTGTTTCTGGCATAATCATAATGTGTATTCGGTACAGTGACGAGTGAATAAATCAATTAAATTTTATTCCAAAAGTTAATTGGAAATAAGAAATTTTGGAAAGAACTCTCGAATATGCTCCAGTTTTCTTTTTTTTTTTACCTTTCACAAATCATAAACAACGGACTGACAGAAAAAAAGCTATACTAAATCTCACCTGTGAAAGTAGTGTAACAAAAAGCATCCAATCAAAATCATGTTATTTCCATGAATATTCATTAACTCATCATAGCGCCAACTTGAGAGTATTATAAGCGGTACAACAAAGGACGGTAACTCTTGTAGGAACCAGTCGAGCTTAGCAGGCATGAGGTATTCCCACCCCGGACGGGTGTACCGGCCGTAGGGGGCCGTGGTGAACTGAAGCGTGACTAAATTAGAAATCCCCCACAAAACCATCAGACCAGAAAGAAATCTCAGCGAATCGGGGGCCGAAAACACGCGGTCAACTTGTTCCAATATTTAGTTCATATTTTTCTTAATTTATTTATCTTCTTTAAAAACAGAGAAAAATAATCACTCTAAATTTGGAAATTAAAGATTTGTTTAACAAAGGATTACTGCATTTAATGATTTATATGGTATGCGAGTGGCATTTTATTTATAATATTTTGAAAATGGATGACGTCATCCTCCCTCGTGCTGTCCCAGTGGCGGATTTAAGGGGGGCGCACCGGCGCGCGCCCCCCCTAAAATTGTCAAAGTTAGCGTAAATCAATTATGTCTACTTGGTAGACCTCATTTTTACCCTTCAAAATATCTAGAATCCAAGAGCTTCCGGGGGCTTCGCCCCCTGGGCCCCATCAGGGCTATGGTAGACCTCATTTTAACCCTTCAAAATCTCTAGAATCCAGGAGCTTCCGGGGGCTTCGCCCACTGGGCCCCCACCAGGGCTTTGCCCTGGACCCACTGGGGGCCTTAAGGCGGCCCCCAGACCCCTTGCCTATTTTGGCGCCCCCCCTAACTCCAAATCCTGGATCCGCGCCTGTGTCCGATTGTTTGTTCTGAGATAAGGACTCTGATTCGGCTAGCCAGTGATTCAAGGTGCTATTTCATAACCACAACGATAAATAAAAACTCTATAGAATTCTGTAATGTTTGTTTTGGTTCTTATTTTCTATTTATGTATCTGTACACCATGAGTCTAAATTTACCCCCGCTGAGATTCAGGATATACTTTTTAATATGAACTGCGGGGTGATGAATGATCCCTCTCTCTCTTTCTCTCTCTCTCTCTCTCTCTCTCTCAATGTATTTAAATGCCAAATACTCAGTTATTCATTATATTGGCAATTTGCAAAATTCCAGGCCTGTGTGTGTCAAGTGCTACAATTTTCAGGCGCCAAGGTATCGACGCGATGTTTCTTTCATGCAACAATAAATCAATAAAAGTGTGGGGAATTTGAGATCAGTCAACATCGTTACATGTAATATATGTACGAGAGAGAGAGAGAGAGAGAGAGAGAGAGAGAGAGAGAGAGAGAGAGAGAGAGAGTCCATTTGCACTTTTAAAAACAATCAGAAATGCTCTGAGAGTTAGAAAAAAAGGAGACTTGTCTTAAAAATTATATTTCGTTGGAGGTGGGGGGTGCTCTAGACCTTTCTCTAAATTTAAATACATTTCTTTTTCAATTGCTCGACTTGCCATGAATTGTTTATAATATATTCTAATATTATATCATAATATACAGTAAAAGTACATCAAAAACTAATCTCACGCAAATGCGCTGACTTTACATTCACTGTTTAAAAAGATATATTAATGTAACTTTGAAAAAATCCGCTATTTATGCAGTTGCAGTATGATATAAACTGTATATTCATAAATGCGTAAAGAGCAGCACAAATCAATTTCTTGCGGAAATATGCTATTTTGCCTTTCTAAAAAAAGTAATATTAACTTTAATTAACTATTCATTTTAATATTGACTTCCATGGAAACTTAAAATACGAATATTCCAGACTATCGAGCTACAGACCTGCATAAAATATCCATTCTCAAAAAATATTCAAGTAAACAAAAGGTGTATTTCAATTATTGACGATCATTCAAGTTTTTAAGCATGTTTCTTTCACGAAACACAATAATCCCCCATTGTTTACTCGATATCTGCTTTGTCCAGCGTGGCGCTATTTGCTACATCCTGATGTTGGTGTGTGATAAAATCTTGGAACTTATTTCTCAACAGGACGACAGTATAAATAATTAAGCCTAACTAATCTTAATGCTTTGATTCTTTGTTTAAACAAGATACGAGAAAATAAATTTCATGTTGACACAGTAAACTTAATAAACATGATAGAGCTAAAGCTAAGAATCACATAGTTTAAAGGATGACGTGTCAGCCGGACCCCGGTATATTGACAAAAATTAAATGTCAAAATGTTTCTCTATTTTTTTTTTTTTGCATGCAACTTAAAATCGTCACTGATATGTTTACCCTGATGGACTACTACTTTTAACAAATATATAGTCATTTGGAAGATATGGAACTTTTGTTCGGACGGGAGTATAATGTTTACATCTACTATTCCCATTGAAGTTTATCCTGCCTCAGATAAAATTTGTGAAATGTCATTGGTCGAGAAGAAAACTGCATGAAACGATGTTATGCTGTCTTCCCACCTCATATTGCTAATATGCCCCCACCGTTTGACCTACCCAACACACATCAATATTGAACATGCCGAATAGCTGACGTCATATAAACATTAAACGATGTCACAATACACAGCTGTAAACAATATTGTTACGGAACGGTAAGCTAAAGCAGGAAAACATTGTTAACTTTATTAAGAAATCTTTGACAGGATGAATTTGTTATGTAGACAATTAGAGGGATAATACAGAAATATGTGGGGTCCTTGAAAAAATACATTACGCCTCGCCCAATATGGCTTTTTTCAAGGACCCCACATATTACCTAATATTGGCCCCGCCCAAATCTTTGATGCACAGGTAGGTACATTTTTCTCCTGTGGTTGGTATCTGATCACTGTATTTTATTGAAATAGTATTCTTTACTTTTTCCCGTATTTCTTAAAATAAAATAGTTCAATGCAACAGTACTTAAAAACGGAAGGTAAGTCTAGGACTAAGGCGACGATTTGTATCCCCGTATAATTTATCAGAAAGATAGTAATGTTGATATTTAAAAACAAAGCATGGGGAATTGATTAAAAACAAAGGAACACGACGTTTTGAAAGGGTTAACTTTTTTTCTGGGCTTTGACTAAGTCAATATTGATACATGTTTTTTCTAGTGAATAACAAATCATATTCAACATCGAAAGAGCCAATAGTTGTATGATACGTTCAACAAATAATTGACAACCATGATATGAAATTTCTAAAAACAAAATGTAAACGCTAAAGGAAATTCTGTTTGTGCTTTGAGAACATTATATAATATAAAGTATATTTAATGAGTTTACCTACTTTATTTAGATGAGGCACCTGCATTAGTTCTCAATGAAAATTGTTCAAAGGCAATTGAGCATTGGAAAACAGAAATCAATGGTGGTTACTTACACTGACAATCGTAACTATAATGTGTTCAATAGGCGCTTTCTTAAGAAAAAAAAATATTCATTATTAATTGAAAGTTTTTAAAAAATCTTATGAACTCCTTCTGTAGAAGTTTACGAAAGATTGTGATCCAAACCAGGTGATAAAATTTCCACGATGACTATCATCTCCATGGCATACGGACATTAACAAACAACATATCTGATCATAGGTTATACTATAAAAGTCTCAAACATAAGAAGATAAGGTATTCTCTTTAACAAAAACTGTTTTGATATTTTACAACACTTTAAGAGTCATTCTCTGTAAAAACCAAAGAATCCAAGGAGGCCGTAAAAACGAATGTCTCCGAAATACGTAATTTTTTGTATTTAGAGTGTACTCAGGTGTCTTACTGAGAAAACCACCTTAGTTCATGTTTCGAGGTGTCCGTTGCCATGGCAACCGTAACTAACACAAATATGGCCATTTTGACAGGTTTTATTTCATGAAATATACCATTTTTAACCCCAATATTTCCTTTAGACACGAAAAATATGACCACTTTCAATTATATAATTTATTTTATGCATTCTTATATAATTAAAATAATTAAGAATTAAATCTTTTGCCTGAGGCGTTTCAAGCTGATAGAAGGCTAAAAATATCAAATTTCATGATTTTTTTCAAAATGCAGAAAAGTTTTCATTGTAAACTGGCCTAGAAAAAAGCTTACAAAGCAATGGGAAATATGCTTCTGTTTTGATTATTTCAAAAACAATTTCTTCAGAAAGGTCTAGATTCTGTGTGTATTGATTGAGGATTGATCTTTTCTCTCCATCTGTCAGTCGATTTTCTTCGTTGTCAATTTCTACTATGGTGGATTCCTCAAATAAAATACCCTTCACTCTCTTGTCATAAAGAACACATCTTCTACAGGACACCAGTAGTTTGACCTTCTTCAAGCAGGTCTCTATCGTTTTTTGATAATTTTTCCATAAAGTATACAAAATTTCATCCAAAGATTCCTTGCCTAAAGGATCGTTGAGTACAAAAAGAGTATGATTTTCTGTCGAATATTTCTCTTTAATCTCTTTTACTTGATCCACTGGAAATACAATACTCCCCCGATCTTTAAACTTGAGAGCAATATGTTGAATGATAGCCGATTTGCCAGATCCAGAATTACCAACTACTATGACTAGGTTATGACTTTTAAGCTTTTCTTCGACGATCCGATTTGCTTTGGTAGGAATAAAAGCAACGTTCTCTTCTCGCCAGGTTTTGAGAATCTCATCTATTATTGGTATTCCTAAAATAAATTCAATTTCTTTCTCATTAAAGAAATATGCAACATGTAGATGATAGTGTATAGAATAACCAGTATTCTTTAGTAGAATACTTAAAGAGCTACTACGAAGCCAGTCTGTACTTTTTTTTTAAGGTGGCCTGGACACAGTTTCATCTATTTTTTTAAAACCAATTTTAATGTTTACAATTCTTACCTAGGGCATCATCTATTGATTAGCAAAAATTTAAACATCATTTATTGATTAACAAACAAGATGCTGAACTTAAAGTTCTTCATAATGTAAACAAGGCTTTTGCCTTTTTTTGTTACATACAGAAAATATATTTTTACAAAATAAATTTCAGCAAATCAATAGTAACTCGAATTGTATTTAAAATTCTCTTTTATTTGAAATTATTTACTTTGAAAGAAGATATACAGTTATGGACTCTTATGGTGTTGAATATGTTTGTTATTCTCCAGAAAAATATTAATATAGACCAAAAGAGTCCATAATTGTTTTATTATATAGTGCGCATTTGAATGAAATAGACTTTGAACGCCGCATGACGACGCCATTTTTATTTTCGACTTTTCGTCGTTGAAAATAACAAAGTAAACTCCATATTACAAATGGTAATCTCTGTGTTTCAATTTTCGAGTTTCGCTATGTATAAGATGTCGAAATGTAAAAAAAATCCTGCAATTTGTTTGTCAAACATCTTTCCTGGTCAGATTCATAGATGGCTGCGACCGTTGCAACTATTGCTTGAGGTTTTGATTATGAAGTCACAATGCCGCTGTACGAGCACTGACCCTCTGGTGAAAACAGCCTCAAATCCGGTGTATATGCAGTGTTGTGAAATGTTAACACTTGTATAGTTTATATAGGAACTATAAATAAACTACATAGATAAATTAGTATATGAACCTGTGATAACAAAAACATGTCACCAGCCTTGTTTACATAACAAAGGTTTGGAGCTCTAAATCCGTCTTGTTTCTGGACAACTGGCGTTCAGATTTTTCATAATCATTAGAAAGACTTTAATTAAGGTCTTCAATCCCTAATAGGAAGAAATTCAATGAAATTGAAAACATAACAGATTTGTAGGCATTGAATACTCAGTTTGTTTAGACATACTTCCCATTTATTACTATAAGTATGTTTAGTGGGATGTGTCCTAATTCCTGACCTTGAATTTTGGTAAGAGTTATCTCCCCTTTTTTAATTAATTAAAAAAAATCAATTAAAAAAAATTTAGCTGGTAAAAAAAATTGTTTTCAATTATCATTCTATTTTTAATATTTCAATGCATCTTTCCACCACAGGATTTATTGATATTCAAATTATTTGAATATTTATTTTGAAAAAACGCTCTTCCCCATAGACTTCAATGCAATCTTTGTTAATTAAATACTGCTTAATTAATGAACTTTTTGAAAATTTCTCGTGGGCAATCCTTTTCCACTATAAGATGCTTTAATATAATATCAGTGTTTTATGAACTCGACGTACATTTAAGGGTAGAGAATTAGGTCCCATTAGGGATTGAAATCCTTAAATATTTGTAAAAATGGAAAAATATTTTTTTAAATTTTAGCTGAAACTGTGTCCATGCTCCTTTAAGGGGGTCTATAGGTTTTTTCATTGCACAATGCTTTGTACATCTTAGTAAAATAAAGCAAATTTAGAGTCTTTTCTAAAAAAAAAAAAAAAAAAAAAAAAAAAATTGATACAATTCAGAAATGATAGGTTACGAGGGGTGATGAAAAAGTTCGCGAACTAATTGAATAACTTTCGAAAAAAGAAATGATATAGGGTTTCAGTGTTGAAAATGTTTCAACGTAATCCTTTTCGATTTAAATGAGCATCTGCAACCATTCTGCCCATACACGGACCACGTGCTCCTTAGCGTTCTGTCACCGAAGCTTTAAATTTTTTCAGACTCTTATATTTCTACCATGCAGGTTATTTTTTCCAAAAATAAACAGTCCATTTGTCAGAAATTGCCTTAATCTCAACGATATTATGGGTGGATAATGATATTTTTTGCAGAATGAGCATGGTAACCATCAAAACCCAAGTCTTCTGTCTTTTGAGCGTCGTTTATTTCATGTGGATAAAGTATGTTTGCCTTCACTTTCTCATATTTGATATGTTTAAAGTCTAAAGTAAACGATATTTTAGGGATTTAATAATTATATTATTGTAAAGATATTAATTTATTTCTCTAACCGTAAGTTGGCGATCCTTCTTATCAAATCGCTTAACAAAGGACACGTCTCTCTCCTAGTTTGCATTTACTGGGCAACAGAATAAACATCATTTTCAAACATCTGCCTTCCTTTACTCCTGTATGACTTTATGTGTGCCAAATTTCATTCAGATCTGAATTGTGGTTTTGTAAATATAGAAGTAGTTCGCGAACTTTTTGATCACCCCTCGTATGAAACCTAATTATAATTCTATATGTATATTAAACCTAATTAATTCTATATGTATGAAACCTAATTATAATTCTATATGTGTATTACTGATTTGTAAAGCAATTTTTTTCAAAATATAGGTAGATTGACGATGCAAAAGTATTTTTGTAACGGCAGGATACCTCATGTATTTTTCATTGGGGGTTTCAAAATGTTAAATTTGACACATAGAATTTTCTTAATCACACAATTATCTTTCTTAGTTTTGGTATAAATCCTTTGTATCTGTCAAATTTTGAAGTACTCCATAAAAGATTTTGCTAATTTTCACATTTTGAGACGCCTCTCTGGAAACCAGTGGTAAATTGTATGTTTCTTACATATATTGTACAATATAATTATACTCATCAAATATTATAATTTGACCAAAAAACCCTCTTGTACGTTTTGTATAATTTGCCTTGAAGATCGATATTGGATAATAACTACACAATGCGACCTTAGAGATTTACTATAAACATGAAATCTGTAAAATTTATTCTGATTAAAAACTGCGACAGAAGTGTATTTTTATTTGCGAAAAAATTAACACTCTGTTTCTCCAAACTTAATATGTACACAGTAAACATTCTTTAGCTCTTAAAATTCGGATTTTGAATTCATACCTAACAAATGTGATTCCAAAAAAGACATCTTTTCCATAAGATCTGTATTATTTTTGTAATCGGCTTCAAGATTTTCAATTATGGCCTTTTCATTTTCCTCTTCTAAGGCCTGACTTTGAATATTACTCAGGCCAGACATATAGTCTCTCTTTGTGTACGTTTGCAGTCTTTGGCATACATCAGTTATTATTTGCCATGTGTCATCGAACTCTGACTGTGAGGTAGAAGCCGAACTTATGTGTCCAAACATGTTGTTTCTTATCATCCTGATCCTTTCAATATCATCACCTATCGTTGTTTCTCCTACTGACGGCATCGTGTTTCCACCCCAACCTTTTGTTGGACGAGAAATCTTTGAACATATGTTTCTTATCAATGTATATAACAGTGTTATATCGAATTCTTTATAACCATCAGTTTTTGCACCTATAAGATGAAGTTTTTGTTCAGGGCGTATTTTCTTATAAATTGAAGATGCTTTAACTTTGTTGTAAACAAGACCAGGAGGTACCTCCATTTCTAAGACATCTCTACAGGCCTGGGTCAGTTCTTCGTTTATTGCCATTCCGAGTTTAGCAAACCTAGAACGGTCACCAGGGTCTGGTCCAGAAGTCATTTGCTTTCTAGAAACCTAACTCACAATCTGAAATTATAATTCAGCAGTTTATTACTTTTGTAATTTCCTGTTTACAGGGTCTCAAACATTGACAGATCATTTTATGTCTTTCTCGACTTAAAACGTAATTTACTTTCACGTATAAAGGTATCGTGCATAGGTCACTTTTAATTCCTGTAGCCTCAAAGTCTATAGGCCAGGATAGCAACTTACAAGCATAGACATTGACATTAATTCAGGTAATAATTCAAATTAACGTGGGTCAGGCACCTTAAAAAAAAATGAAAATACGATTCATGTTGATTTGGTTAACACACTGTGTTCACAAATGATCTATGTTACGTTGATTTTGACGGTTTAAAACTAAACTTCAGAACCTCCCTGCTTTCATCGTTTGTGTATTTTTGTGCAATGATCTACTTGTACAGCTAAACGGCCAGGAAAACATTAAACTGCAGTAATGTTTTAGGGGAGACATTTACAAATCCCCATGATCTTTGTAATTGTGCAAGTACAGGTGTGATTCACTCCCGCACTTAATTTAAGTAAACGATCTTATCAGCTTGTTAACAATACTAACCTGAACTAAAAAAAATGTTATGAAAGACATGAAGTCATGAAAAAATATACAGAATAATCCAAATAATGGTTATTTTTTCGTGTATATCAACATCACAACTTCCTTTTTTGCAACATTTACTGACTTTGATCAATTCTATTTCTGAACTGTCAATAAGAACTTTGGATCCAGGGAGCGGATCAATAATAGAATTGACAGTATTGGACACTAAGCCACATTACGGGATTTTCAATACTCGTGAGTTTAATTTGCATATGTACAATTCGTTCCGTAAAAATGAAATCAAAAATTTTACTTTTTGATCGATATTTATAACATTGAAAAAGTTCTGTTTTTTTTCCTGTTTCACAGTGTTCTTCCCTGTTATTAAAAATCTTGTTTGTGGGTTTCCTAATACTTCCTTGTAACTAGATCCATATATTTTTTTATATTTCGGCGTTTTACTGACTATAGATGATATTGGCAAACATACAACGTAATGTAGGAAAAACCAGATGATTTCAGCTTTTTTTTTACTATTGATTTTCTTTTTTTTTTTTTACACTGTATGTAGTAACATTCATATATCACATGCATGTGGCGTTTATGTCACCCAACCTATTTATTATTCAAGAGCATGATACTATTTATGAGTTAATCAATTTCAATTAAACCGGTCGCCTGCGTGGCGTAGTGGTTAGAGCGTATGCTTAAGATTCGCGAAGTAAGGAGTCAATCATTACGTCGCGTGTTCAAATCCCACTGTGTGAGGTGGAGACCTGTCCTTCGGATGAGACCGTATAAACCGAGGTCCCGTATCGCAGTAGGTGCTGGCACGAAAAAGATCCCTCCCTGCTCGATGGCCATAAGTGCTGAGTACAGGATAAAATTTGCAGCTCTCCACCGGCAAGAGGTGGCGTCTCCATATGAGTTAAACATTCTCGAGGCGGACGTTAAACAATATACAATCAATTAATCAATTAAACCGAAAAAAAGATACTGACAGATAAGATACTTTTATAAGAAATTTCATTAAGACAATATGGTCTTTCTCATGATCCTATCATTCAGTCCTATTTTGAGTAACATATTTATACAATCCGTTAGTCCTTTGTTTTAACACTATATATGACAACCGGGGTTTCCGTCTACCAGATCAATACACTTTACTCAAAACAGGTGTGACTGGTCGATAAGTGAAGATCTCCCTTCCTAGGCATCGGGCTCCCACCTCTCGAAATTCAAGGGTGGCGTGGCGCAGAGGATAGATCGTCTGCTCTAGAATCGTAGATTCAGGAGTTGATTCTTACGTTCCTTGATCTAATCCCACTGTGGGACTTGTAGACCGGTGCTTCGGATTATACCCTTGTAAACAGAGGTCCTATCTCGCAGAAAGCGCTGGCACGTTGCTCAATTGCCAGTATATGTCAAATTTCGTAGCTCTTCACCGGCAGGAGTGGTGTCTCCATATGAATGAGAAATCCTCGAAAGGGAAGTTAAAAGACGACAACAACAACAACATCAAATTTTAAACAAATTAATAGTGTTAATATTTTTTTTATAATTTAATTTAAGTTGTAACACGTCATTCGATTGGTTAAACGGTTTTATCCATTTTGTAAAATATAACTTGCCTACATCACGATGAGTTACGTCAAAAACATATTACTCCGCTTACCGTTAACGTTTAAAATTTGCAATATCTGAAACCTTTTTCCGAAAGAAAAAATGGGGAAAATGTCACATTGTCTATGTTGAAATTAAATTATAAGGAATGAAGCTTATTTCAAGATATTTGATGCCTCCTCTTTCCCTACCTACACATCAACATTAGACAAACTTCCATGTGTGTTGAAAAAAGTTTATTGATCAAAATATAATAAAATTTTGATCAAATCAAATCATAAACTTGTACAAACTTTTTTAAAATAATTCCAGTATAACAAAATGGATTTCAAAATGTTGATATGCAAATTACAGTTTCCTTATACAAAAATGGATTAAACATTGTAAAATTGTTAATACAGTTCCATTGTATCAAAATGGATGCAACAATGTAAAGAGTAAAGTCCACGAACCATCAAAAAATGCCTCTCGCAAGATATAAACGCAATTTTTATCATAGACAGTGTAGACTTTAAGATTTTCATAACCGTTTTTCTTTTTTCAATATCTATTATACTTTTTAAAAACGAGGTCTTGCAATATGGCAATGTTTAAATAGAAAAACGCAATAGGAACGTCATTTTTTGTAACGTAACGTCACGTCATTTAGCGATAGAATGACCTTGCTATTACAATGAACAGATATTTAGAAAAATAGGACTTTTAAAATGCAATAATTAGAACCAATTTTATATTTATCTTATTAACTTCATAATCAATCAAGATGATAATTCTGAATGAATAGAATTAAAAAAATATCGGAAAGTACTTCCGCTGCGGTAGTTTTAGATAGTTACATATATAAAATAGTTGATAGTGTAGCCTTTTATCGCAAATCTTGGTTGAAAGTACACACTTCGGCCGATATTGTGAAACGTTGGGTGATGATACTGATGAATATGACTGAAATACAATTGAATCTTACCGACTTACGATTGTGCAATCCAATAAAGAATCTGATTGGTGCTTTTTTTATTGGCCCGCCCACTTTTTGAAATGTACGGTCGAAAATATGGAATGTTTCGAAGTAAAAAATAGAACATCTGTAGAAAAGGGCAAAAAAGTGGTATATTTTGAATTACATTTAATAGACCTTTACAATACCTTATTAATTAAATTGTGAATGTGTGCAATCTTTATAATGATCTTCAAATACGATATTTCAGAGCTGGCAGCAGTCATGTCATGTTATATCAGGTGCATGATCCCGGGGCACATGAACACAACCGTTGGCGTTTCTCTTTTTTTTCTTCAATGCACCAATAAAAATAAAACGTACTTCGATTTGGTAATTGTTGTTACATTAGTTATTTTTCACATGAATTATAAGTAATATTATATTTTAATTTTTAATGAATAACATTCGCAATAACAGTAAAAATTTCACTTTCAACAAAAAAGAACAAATATCTAGATTTTTCTGGACGCATGTTTATTGCCATGGCGACCGTTGAAATGGGAATGTAGTAGCAAAGATACATTTAAAACATGTGGTTATATTTTTGACAGTATTGACAGTAAACCAGTATACTTTTGAATAAATTCGATGTTTTACGCGTTTTACCACCTGATTATGAATTAATTTTTTTCCCACTGAATACAGGCACGTATAGCATCGTTTTTGAAAGCAGGCGGCGACCTGAGAATTTTTTTTTACTTATACCTGAAAAAGTTGACAAGCCAAAAAAAAAAAAATCTCGAAAATCCTATTTCGTAGTTTTTTCCTTACAATCCTTGCTGTCACTATACTATGGTTATAAAGTGGGGGGAGGAACCATCCCAACAATGAACATTTACTTTAGTAAAGGTTATGTTGGGGAAAAAGTGGGGGGGATCGGCCCTGCCCCCCCCCCCCCCCCCCCCCCCCCCCCCCCCCCCCCCGGATGCTACTTCCCTTGAATTACAAGTTGTCCGCTATCAGCTGGGTAATAAATGATTTCCAGTAATACCTCGTTTTAAATTTGTGTTTGCCAACACAATGAAAAAGCTCACTTATGACTAAAACAGGCAAGCGAGAAATATCCGCAAGATTCGCGCACACTTTAATCTCAGATATTTTTTCTCATCTTCGCGAACCAGCCAATCGCTGGGTCATCTTTAATCCAGTAAAATAATTTATGTATTGAGTACGGTATTTGTAGTGTGTTGTTAATACTTTGTTAGCAATTGACTTGTAAACCATGTAATAATTTTATCATGTTTTTTTTAATTGTGCATTGCTAGCTTTTCAATTATCACTTTCCTTTTTCATGTTCACATTATGATTTCCATGCGTATGTAATTCTTATAAATACGTGTCAAAATAAAAAGTGAAATACAAGTACAGACATCAACATTTTACTAATACTTACAGGGAAATATTGATTTTACGCGAAAAGAGCTCCTTAATAAGACCTTATTATAGACACATTTATAAGAGGAAAGTGTAAAATTGTCTCAGTTTTTCTTGAAATATAAAAGACATTTATGGTCGTAGTAAGCAATTTTAGAAAAAAAAAGGGGGGGGGGGTATACAAAGGACGAACATATACAAAGTTGTATCTTTTAAAAGTGATTTTTTAAAGGAAAGTGTTACAGAAAATTATTTAATTTTAAAGTATATTTTAGAAAAGTCCTGTACTTCACAATAATGCTCATACAATTTTATGTAATGAACGTATAATTTATGTCAAAGCATGGACCCCCCCCCGTGACCTCTTTTAATCGTATAGTGATAAACTACTAATCTTCGTGGTAGCAGATCCAGCAATTTTCAAATATCAAATGCAGAGGAAGACATAGTCCCCCTACTCCACTTTTTCCCCTAACTTAAGCCATAACAATGCAAGGGCAATTTTGAATGTTGATCTACATGCAAAAAAAAAAAAATAAAATAAAATACAGAATAATCAGTATTTGATATGAGAAACACTAAAGTGGCCAAAGAAGGATGCCCCCCCCCACCCTAAGCCATAACAATGCAGGGGCTATTTTGAATGTTGATCTACATGCAAAAAAAAATAATATACATAATAATCAATATTTGAAATGAGAAATAGTGGCCAAAGAAGGATCTTTGATGTGATGTTCTTTTATGAATAATAATAAACACTATCTAAGGTCATATATTTTAAATTCAGCTCTTGTTTCTGAAAACAAAATTGAAACCAGTTCATAATACTTTTGAAGAAAGCTAAAAATTATTTTTCACGTTATGCAAGTGCATAAAAATTATCTACGCGGTTTTATGAAGTGAAATGAATGATTTTTCGGTTTTGAAATAAAAAAAAAACGATTAATATATATTGCTGCTATCTGTGATACATATATATGTATTGTATGCATCGACGTGAGGATTTGTTAAAGCGAACATGTGCATTTTATGTAAACACACACACGATTTCTACGTTGAACGTTGAATCCAGTTCACAGAGTTGTTAAATTTTTTTTAATAATAGATAATTTCCCGTTTCAATTAAATGAATTTAACAAAGCGACAGAATACTACATGTACATCTTTAAAAAAAAAAGAAGAGTTTTCCCCATTTATCCCTGCCTCTGATTCCAACGACCGCATCTATTATGACGTCACAAATGACGTACACCGAGTAACGTCATGTACAACTGTGAACTCATAAGTTTGTTTTCCTTTTGATTTCAGAAATTTAATTTTTAAATTCTTTGCCACATTTATTGCCTTCAATGAAAATTGACTGCTTTTTTCTATCACCATGTGTGTTATCTATTTATTAGATGTCTAATGACCTTCCAATGAATCACTGACTGTCACTCTAAAAAAAATTATCGATTCTTGATAACAAAGTTTTTACTCTTATTTCTTATACTCGTCACAGTCGTAAACAAACATAATAATTGACATGAAAGTTTATATTTGCGATAGTCAAACATATAGTAAGTTGAAAGTTGTACTTGTCTGTAAATCAATCTAATTTTGGAAAAAGAACTGTCGATAAATCGGCATTTTTAACGGATATGTTTTTAGACTGAAGCCGTCATATTTATTCCAGTAGCCAGACGTGTCTATATGTGCATCAGTTGACATTTTCTTGCTTGTGTGATATTAGTGTTCATCCACTTATATAATCAATATTATATACTTTTCTAATTGATCCTTTAAATTTTGTATAAAAGACAAAGACAAATATGGTTGTTCATGATCATAGCATTTTTACACGCGTCGACATTTTATTTTATTTTTTTTCACCATGAGCACACTCGTTACCGCAAAATATTTTCATTGGAAATTATTTGTCGAACAGTTATAATTATTTTTCTGTTTCAATATTTTGCGGTAACGACTGTGCTCTATGTGAAATTCACGATTTATTGTGTACAATTTGAGCAATTTTCGGGAAAAACTCGAACCATGCTGCGTTTTAGAATTTATGTGGACATCGTAACATCCGGTTTTGACAAAATTGTTGCACATGTGAAATGTGTCAATGTTCTAGGTTGATAATAACCCAAAACATTTTTTCTAATGTCCTTTTCAAAATTTACATATTTGCTAGGCCAAATAAGGCATTTTGTGGATTGAATTCTTTGCAAATGAAGTTACAGTATCGCAAAGGAGGGATTTGTCAATGCAAAGGAACATCAGTAATCCGCAAACATATCACATATACAATCAAAAAAGTAGAATAATACAAAAATTACAAGAAACGAAATATCTGCTTGATATCCACAAAAATGCATAACATAATGTGTATCTATAAAGCATGTATCAAAAAGTATCAGATAAGTGTATTTACACAAAAATCGACTAGTGGCAGCAGGTGGGGTAAAAAAGCCCCAAAGAATACAGACTGTACTTCTTGGTAAATTGTTGCTACGAAGGAGACGCTATCTTTCAACCAATCAAAATGCGCATACGGAGATATCATGATTAAGGGGCTCCCCATGGGTAATATTTACATGAGGTCTCCTTAACGTTCAGTATTTCATGAAATAAAACATATAAAAGACTTGTCAGTACATTCGTCTGCATAAAATCGTTTATACATATAAATTGCATTTATACGAAATAACATAACTTCGGGCAATTTACCCTTTTTTATAAACCGCTTCGCAGTTTATAAAGCGTAAACTGCCCTAAGTCATGTTATATCGTATAACATAAGTTTTGATAAGCTTCATTCCTTAAATATTGACCACTGCTTTATATTCTAGTATTTTGTAACATAAAGCAGAATGAACGAAGATAGAGATTTTTGAAATTAATTTTTCTACCTACTGTTGTATTTCTTTAGACTTGTTTTTCTTCTTTTGTGAAAATACTTACTTTGTAAAATTGAAATATCAACACAAAACCCTTCAAAAAATCAACTACATGTATTATACTTACCGTATGTCTATTGTGAAAATATGTCTTCTTCTCTCTTTTTTGCTACTACCTTTGGCAATTCCGAGCATAATTTTCCTGTTTTACAGTGACATCTTTGTCACGTGAATGCATACAACTGCGGAATAATATATAAGGTAAGATTTCCTTAAACATCATTAAGTCGTACTCAGTCTAAGACGTCATATTCTAGATTTTTTTTAATTTTAGCATTTTTAGATTCTCAATTGTGATATTTAATATGGAAGATTGTAATTCAAATAAAAAGAACGTAAACTACGCGTTATATAGTTTGTAATTTTTTAAATATTTTCCCCAAAAATTTAAATATTAAAAAAAACAATAAGAATTAAAATGAACAAAAAATAGAACCAATAAATACGAAATTGAAGTAAAAAGAGCAAAAAATCAAAAAGCTACTTCGGAAAATGAAAAGAAATAGATTTTATTCTTGGTCTTAAAATACCTAAAAAGTTAAAAAGGTCAAAGTCAGAAATTCATGTATTTTGCAAAATAGCATTCTTAATGAAAACATTCTACGGTTCTTTGAAACTTTTTTATCACCCGGTGACTTAAATAGCAAGCCTTTTTTTTGATTGAAGGTAAATGTAAAAAAAAATCTTGCATAACATAGTTTCCTGATAATAACTTTAACTTTATTAGTACCCTGATATGTGTAATCATTTCTTTTTCTGTTAATTGATTAATGTTATTATAGTTATTATACTTTTCTTAATAAAATTTCCTCATAAAATTGTGTTTGTAAACACGGAGAGAAGTTCTGTTATTGTTCTCGTGTTTATTTTTTTTCGGCCTCTATTGGATTTGCTTTCTTTTCAAGGATCATTGTACATTAACTGTCAATATTGGTGTGCTAGAATTTCTTTCTTTTTCTTTTTTTTTTACTTTTTTATTATGCTTTTTAGGGATATAATTGGTAAAAGTTTTTATTATTACCTGGGTATATTTTTAATAAAGAATATTAAAAAGTAAAGAGGGAACCATTTCATCTCTCTATATCTTTGTGTTTATTTTTTTTTTACCTAAGAAATGAAACATATCCCTTCCAGTTTTCCACTAAGAGACACTTTAACTATTTTTCCCTTTTTGTTGAGAGAAGTGACTACACATTTTTATTATTACCTGGGTATTTTTATAATAAAGAATATTAACAAGTAAAGAGGGAAACATTTCAGCTCTCTAGATATTTCCAAATTTTGTTTATTTTTTGTTTTACTTAAGAAATGAAACATCCCTGCAATCTTTCCACTTAGAGTCACTTTAAGTATTTAGTTCACGTTAAGAGTCACTTTAATTGTTCCTGTTTGTTGAGAGAAGTGACTACACAACCAATGCCGTTTTCATTCATTATATTTCTCTTATTTTGAAAAATACGAATATCAACAATAGGAGACGGACATATTTTAGTGTTAGAAAATAGACACAGTTTTTGTAAAAGAGGTTACCTTCACCTTTTATGTTTAAAGCTTTCTTTCGTTCTTTCTTGCTAAAGACGGAAAGGTTTAGATTCTTTTGAATTTATTTTTGGTATCATTATTGTTACAGATACAATAAATCGCAATTAAATGGTTAATTATTTCGTTTGAATTTGAAGTTTTGATGTTTTTTATCGATCGTCAATTGCTAGATAATATCACGTTCATTTTAAATAGCAAGATGAGAGATAGATAGAGAGAGAAAGAGAGAGAGAGACCCCGCTTCTGATCAAGTATTACAATGAATATGTACGCAATCATACATTAATCATGTTTACATGAGTCTCTATGTCTTGTGATTCAAAAAATATGGCAAATGTACGAAAGAACTATTTTTAGCATAAATTGCACAGTCAAGGTCACAAGTTTATTGAAGTTGCTTAAATTTTGGAGTATGCATATCATAAATGAAGTCTCTATCTTTTATGGTTCAAAAGTTGTGGCGAAGGTTGAAGTTAGCAGACAAACAGATTAACAAACAAACAGACATTCAGACAAACAGTCAGACAGGACAAAAACAATATACGCCCCGGATCTATAAATCCGGGATCATAAAATCAATGTAATTGTAATTGCAAGTAATTGAAAAAATATATATATATCTGTTAGTAATTCATAATTTTTCAAAGTAATTAACCTCAACTCTGGTATTTATAGAATTTTATAACATTGAATAAGTCCCGTTTTTACTGTTTTCCAGTGATCTTCCCTGTTATTAAAAATCTAGTTTGAGGGTTTCTTAATACTTCCTTGTAACAAGATCCATATTTATTTTAAATTTCGATATTTTACTGACTATAGGTGATAATGACAAACTAAAGTAGAAAAAAAAACTAGACGATTTCAGCTTTTTCACTATCGATTTTCTTTTTTTACATTGTAATGTATGTAGTTACATTTATTTATCATATGCATGTGGTGTTTATATCATCCAACCTTTTTATTATTCAAAAGTATGATAGTATTCATTAATTAATTATTTTCAATTAAACCAGTCGGCCATGCGGCGTAGTGGTTAGAGCGTTTGCTCTAGAGTCGCAGAGTAAGGAGTCAATCATTACGTCGCGTGTTCGAATCCCACAGTGCAAGGTGGAGACCAGTTCTTCGGATGAAACCGTATAAACCGATGTCCCGTATCACAGTAGGTGCTGGCACGAAAAAGATACCTCCCCGCTCAAAGACACTGAGTGCCGAGTACAGGACAAAATTTTGAGTGACATATTTATACAAATATTTAGTGCTTTGTTTTTAAACTAGAAATGACAACCGGGTTTTCGTCTACCGGATCATTACACTTTGCTCAAAACAGGTGTGACTGGTAGATAAGTGAAGCTCTCCCTTCCTAGGCATCTGGCTCCACCTCTCAAATTTCAAGGGTCCTTTTTTAGGCCTGTGTGCACGTGGCGCAGGGGATAGACCGTCTGCTCTAGAAGCGCAAATTCAGAAGTTGATCCTTACGTCGCTGGGTCGAATCCCACTGTGGGACGTGTAGACTGGTCATTCGGATTTTACCTTGTAAACTAAAGTCCAGTGTTGCAGAAGGTGCTGGCACAAAACAGATTCCTCGCTACTTAATGGCCAATATATGTCAAAGTTTGTAGCTCTTGACCGGCAGGGGTGGTGTCTCCATATGAATAAACAAATCCTCGAGAGGGAAGTTAAACGACGACAACAACAAAAAAAAAAACAAATTTAAAACAAATAAATATTGTTTATATTTTTTTTATATTGACCATTGTTCCATATTCCAATACTTTGTAACATCAAGCTGGATGAACGAAGATAAAAAGAAGAATAAAAAGTATATATGAAAAAAAAAATTATTGGAGTTCTGAATTTTTTTTCATACATACTTTTTATTCTGCTTTTTGAGATAAAATATTTTATTTCTTATTATTTCGTGGGTATTTTAATTATATAGAATGCCAACAAGTAAACAAGGAATTTTTTTAAGTTCTCACGATCTTTTCAAAGATTGTGATTATATGTTTTTCATTAAAGAAGAGGATCATACATGACATCCTCCTATCTTTCAAGCAATGAGTCACATTATCTTTTTGTTCCTGTTTGCTGAAAAAAAGAGACTACACGATGCCGTTATCTTTTATTATAATTTTTCGAGCAAGCTATCAGAGACGGAAATATTAAGAGTCATTCTCTGTAAGGACCACAGATGCCGTTCAAACGAATACCACAGATTTTAATAAAACATATATGAAAAAATTATGAATGTGTATGAGATTAATTAGGTATATTTAAAATTTTGAGATGTGACCTATCCTCCAGGTTATGGCCCCCTAACACATTTTGTGGCTATCCCCATGTTTGAAAAGGTCAGTTTTCTCCTAATTTGACATAAAAAATTCAAAATAAGTAATGCACTATGGTTGGATTAAGTGCATTAAATTGTGAAAACAAGGTGTGAAGTAAAGATAAAAAATAATTTTGCTTCATCACTAACTCCCCTTTTTATTTTAAAGAAATTCAATTTCCTCCTATTTTTAACCCTTAACCAACACGCTAAATAACCATACTTTCAGTGCCATTTTATAAAAAATCCCAAGATAGGTTTATAAAATATTAACAATATTTTGAAAGCAAACACACTTGATTATTTATTCATAATTATTCTGGATGTGTGTTTTTTGCTTAAAAAAAATAAAATGCATTTGAAAATTTTAAAAAACAAGCATTTCACAAAAATATTATCTCCCTTTGTAGAACTCTCTAGTTCCGACAGCGAAGGAAGGTAAAAACAAAAGTATTTGTAAGCATGACGTTTTGCCGGTTTGGAGTTCCTTTTCACAAACGATGTGTTTTACTGATATTTTTATACAAAACTGCTTACATTATACAGTATATCTTCCTTGGCAGATGTGATATTGTTTATTCTGAAGACATTCAATAACTCGTGAGTTTTAGCAATGGCCATGTATTGTCTAAAGTAGGTCGTATGCCATGTGTTATACTTGCTAAATTGTTTAGTAAATACAGTGAATGACTATCGAATGTGGACGTTATTTTAACTTTTCTTCAAAATAAAATACAAAGAGGTGAAGAAGGAAGTTTTGTCAAATTCCAAATCTTCTAAGTTCACACCTGCATATTGAAAACACCAGAGGAGATGGACCAAGAATTTCCCTCCAAACAGAACAGGTGAAAATGTGAAAGCAGGTCATTTGATTGGTAAAGCTGGTGCAACGCTACCAGTGTTATACACTATGCATGAAATACGTAAGTAACTTCAATTTCTGATACACAATATAATAATATTTGTTCGTAGAGTTATGAGTAGATGAAATTATTGAAAAAGAATTAAACCGAAATGAATGTAAAAAGGTACAGTCCAAAGACTATATATACTAAAGCATTTCTATCTACATGTGTAGGTCTTAGAGAAGTGGGTAAAATAGCTACTTTGGGTAGCTTTAACCTACATACATGTACATTGTAGCTATTAATAGCATGTGGGTAGAATAAGAAATAATCTTTGGACTTGACCTTGTAAATTTCATTTTCCTTGTTCATCTTGAACACTCTATAATGATGTATGCATTTAAAGTTTAACAAGATATTAATTAAAAAGTTTCCCCAATTTGAATTATTGTACACAGTTATTTATTTTAGACCTGTCAACATAAAAAACTAAATAAAAAGTATCGTTAAATATGTGGTGAATGGCAAAAAAAATTAACAACTCATTATTATATAATTGTGCTTTAATTAGTACCTGTAAGGAATTGACTTATTTTTATGAAAATATACAATTTATTGTAGCATGCTACTGTGTGACCAAGTGAGGGGCATCACAAGGAAGGGGAAGATATTTAGATCATTCATGGAGCCTTCAACATCGTATTAAAACCAAATTATAAAGAGGTATAGTGTCCATGTACTATAATTTTGACCCAATAGCCTTGACTTCTATATCTTTCAAGAAATTAGACATTGGTAATAAATTTTGAAGGATACAGCTTTCATGTTCCATGTATACATTAACTACTATTATTGACCCACTTTTCAAGGCATGTAAACGTTTTGTGATGTTCCAATTTCTACCCATCTGAAATCATCCTAATTATTCTATACAAATATTTTTTACTTCAAATTCAATTTTTGTGCAACTTTGAATAAGAAATTTAAAAAAAATTACACTGTAAAACTTATTCATTTTATTCATTAAAACATGACCCAAGTTGTTGTTTTCAAAAATTTTGACAAGAGTTTCTACCACTTTCCTGAAGAAACCTCTCTACACTGAACACTAAAGAGTTACGATTCTGTTCTATTTATCTGCCCTTAGATTTAAATGCCAATAAATATACATTTACACTATATTACTCAGTTTATAATCAAATCAAGTACAATGTATTCTTAACATTTTAAAAGGGCAAGATAGTTTAAATTCTAAATTATGAACATGTTGTTTACATGTATCTTCTCCATAGAAGTAAATAGCAATTATTTCTACTGATACTGTGTTGTGTTTGAACATTTTTTTCCTAGGGTTAAATGCCATGTATCATGTATTGAAAATGAAATAGAGAAGCTTATTATTTACATCTTTATTCAATATAATTTTCACAAAGTCCAAAAATCATTTTACACTGGTGTAGAGAGGATGTATGACCTATTACATGTACAAGTGTAACTGTTTTCATGATCCAATTGGTTCCTTTAATCATTTTTAGCTCTACTGGTCAAAGACCAGAAGAGCTTATGCGATAGTAATGTGTCCGTCGTCTGTTTGTCTGTCTGTATGTCTGTCCGTCTGTAAACAGTTTTTCAAAATGCTACTCCTCCTACAGTTTTGGTCTGATTTCAATATAACTTGGCACACAAGTAAACTACAATAAGATAAATAATTCTGTGTATCTGTTTTTGTCATTATTCTATTGATTGCTTTTGTAAATGTCCCAACTGCTAGTTTTCTCTTTCTTTATTATATGTACAAACCAGTAGAGCTACAGTCTTGACAGAGATTTCTGGTTAACTTAAGTCTTGTATTATCTACCTGGTAAATCTAAATACTTGTATTGTCTATTACAGAACTCAAGAAGCCAGAGTTTTACATTTAATCATGACCAGTCATGACATTCAGCAAATGAATGAGTATCTGATGAAAATTAGTGAGAGTTTTCAGAGAATGGGAGATACCGTCGGGACACCTTCACTAAGCCTGCTAAATTATACTACAACAATATAATGACAAACATTGCTGTTATTCTCCCAAAGAACATCAAAGAAATAGTGAAGTCTTACAGTATCTGAAGAAAATCCTAGTCTTGCCTAGTATTATACCTGAGGGAAGTTTTGACCACTTATCCTGAAGTTATTCATGCATAATAACATGGGTCCACTATGCACTACTATGAATATGCTTCAAATAATTTAAAAAAAAGAATTTAATAATGTACATTCTTAAATAAAAGATAAAAAGTGTATAAACAGTAGTCTCATTGCATGTAAAATGATAATTCCATCCTTTGTTACAATTATTGAATTTTTATAAAATTGACAAAAAAATTAAAGAAATCTATGTCAAAAGTGTCTATTATTATTTTCAAGGCTTAAGGATAACGTTTACTTGGATGACAAAAATATTAACTGATAAAAGTGAAAAACCACCTTAATTGTACATCTATGTAATTATTCACTTAAGTATGTCATTGCCCTACTATTCCTGCTAATGGCTCTTGGGTATTTCATAGAAAATATATAATTATTTTTCACAATGTGACCAACATTTGCCCCCCCCCTTTAATATTTTGCCAATATATAGAATTCTATAATAAACATAGCTACTCTATGCTTGTGCCCCCTCAGAAAATACGTCTAATGATCTTTTGTCCTTATTTTGCTTTCTAGAAATTTTTGGTAGTTTTCACTGAGAATGTATGGTTGTGCCCCCCCCCCCCTTCCAACTGAAATTGCCTCTTACGAGCCTGCAATCAAGTTGAAAATCTGAATGACAGGAACTCTTATTACTTACATGTATGGTCTCATTTTACTTTTGTTGTCCTTATTCTGCTGGTATTATAATTTTATGAGCTCAATAATCAAATTATTTAGATATGTTGCTGTGAATGGTTTGTGTTCAACAGTATACATACATATTTTTGAAATTCTTCATTGTGTATTACAATTACAAGTATATGAAATAATGTTTGAGCTTTAATATAAATTGATAATTGAAAAGGTTATTTAAAAAAAATAATTAGCCCGAACTTTCTCTGCACACCATAATCTTTTATATTTTCTTTGAAAAAATAATAATAAATAATAATCTTTTAATTTTCAGATTTATTTTCAGTTATCAATTGTTTATTTAGTCCATTTAAACCATTTTGGATTAAACATGTTGTACTTTATAGCATTCTGTTTCTGTAATCAGAAATCCTGACGTTAGGTCATCCATTCAATTCCTGAAAATGTGGAGAAGCAATTATACTACTATTCTTCAGTTAACTTTGAACTCTTGACCTTAGCCTTACGTTGTGATAGAGTTAATATAAATTGACTTTTCATCGACTCTTTTTTTTCAGCTAAATTTGTAACAAATACGTTTAATAGCTGAAGAAGATAAAATTTGAGTCATAGAATAGGTGTCATTTATCCCCAGCCTTTTCCTCATTAAAAAAAAGGGGGGGGGGTAAAATGAAATATCTATGTATTACTTTTATATCTTCAATATATCTACATTTCATTTAAAAAATTGATTAGTAGCATGATTCATATACACGTCAGTATTGTTAAAATTTAGCCACAAAAGTGATTTTGAAGCGATAAAAACATGAAATGAAAAAAAAAATCCCATGAGCCCTGTTAACCACTGTTATGTTGCTATCCGCCCCTAAAATGATACATTTTCATTCATTTTTATCATTTAATTCTCTGTTAAGGTTGTTTAACATAAACAATGTCCTCAAAAGAGAAAAACAAACTCTACAAAATATACCATATACAATGTATAACACAGTTTTCCAATCCATATCTGAGGAAATTCGGGATTATGGGTTATTTTCATTTTGATATTTCCCGAGTTATCTGAAAAACACATGTTTGGAATCTATATGAAATGAAAGACTATAGTATAGATATTTGGAATAAACAAGAAGTTTAAAAAACCTATCTTGGAATTTAAAGATAAATGTAATTGAAATAGAGGGTAAAATGGATTTTTCTGCATTTTGAAAAAATCATGAAATTTGATATTTT
>PRKT01000417.1:131081-203841 GCA_003671525.1 Saccostrea glomerata
AAAAAAAAAAAAAAAAAAAGAAAAAAAAAAATAGAGAAAGCAAAAACACAATTAATTTCTGATATGTTAAAGGATTATGTGGCATAACTGCTATCTGGGCCCCTTTCTTCGACGATGAATTACATTTATTCTACAACGATGTTGGTAGTTTTCAAACATGAGTGAATAAATACGACGCCTTTTAAATAGTTTTCAATAGTTCAGACATATTTTAATTACAATAGATACTGCATTATCTTTGATTTTTTAGACCATATCACAGCTTAATTCAGCCAAGTGTGTTAGAATATGCTCTGTTATGGCAAGAGAACGGGCGGGTCTTAGTACAATAGAGGCGTGTCCGAGAAGACCTTGTATTGCTTTTGTTATTATTTTGCACATCGTCAATTTCCAATCCGATGACAGAACAACAAAACAATTTACCTTTTATCCTCTTCTCCGTTTTAAATTTTATAATGGTCAGCCGAGACTGTTTATACTCAATAATATGCATGGATTTTCAGCATTTACGGATTTTAAGACACGAAACTTGTATTAACTGATACTCGGGAATACGTGTATACCTAGCAAATTGCTCATCAAACACGCTACAACGCTTTATAGTGATGTATATTTAATAAATTGTTTGTAACTGTATTTAAATTTTAATGTGATCTCGGAAATTGTACAAATGTAGATCCGTGTCTAATCTGTGACTCAAATGCATGAAAAATTGTTGGAAGGCAGTAAAATTCCAAGCATGTTCTCATAATATTTTTGTGATACTCACTCGTAACAATATTTCATTAAGCTGACTGTTCGGTTAGAAAGCATCAACAGTGCCTCGATTAGCATATGAATTTATTCTTACGTCAGAAAAGTTAGTTTCGTCGATTTATTATGATTGGAAAGACCAGCAAGCATGTTTACGAAGCTACCTTAGGACCAAGAATTGTCTTAAGATAGACTTACAACATTTCTTAGGATCAAGTGGGGTTTTCAAAAGTATCGTAACTTAAAAAAAGTTTCTAAGAATAATCTTAAAGTTATGACAGCTTATGACATATCTTTAGTCTATCTTAAGCTAAAATAGCAGCGTGTTGCTGGATCGAAGAAATCGTTGTATTGTGAGAAACAGAAAGAATTCGAAAGGCTGGCTATTACTTGTATGCCGGGACCGTTAACGACAGTGCTCGAATCAAATGTCGTCTTATCAAATAATAATATTAATTTTGAAAAGAGTATTAATTTTTGTTGATGCGTTTCATTTAAGAAATAAACAACGTTATTCAGTGAACATGGCGTTATGAATAACAATTGCCCAACAGAGCTATTGCTATTCATAATGCCATGTTCACTGAATAATCGTTGTTTATTACTTATACATGTATTTGCATTCTTTGATTTTTTTTTCAAGAATATCAGAGGAAATCCTGACTTACACAAGGAAGCAGCTTCTTGTCTTCAGTAAAGAAAAACATACGGCTTTAAAACCAGAAAACCTGATCAATGCTCCTTTTCTCTAATAAATCACAAACATATTTATAAAGTATTTCCCTTTCCAACACAGTTTTCTGGATACAAGCAGCGCCGTCATCACATTTTTGTTTTGTTGCAGTTGTGACGTCATCGATCAACGTTATTAAAACCTTCTGGCAAAAATCAATAACTTAACACTATGATGAAAAAAGGGAATGCTTTTTTGATGATTATTATTCCAGAATGCTTTTCTATATATATTTTTTTAGTTTTTCTATTTATTTTTAAAAGCTGAAATCATTCTTGAAATATACTAGTTAAAGATTTTTTTTCCTTTCTGAATGTTATTACCCAAGTATGAAGAGTTATCTTTCTTTGTTCAAATACGCATGATACAAAAAATAAAAATATGGCAGTTCTCTACAATTCTTAAAAATTTTTATTTTACAATTAAATACATTGACCAAAATTGAAATATTTAAGATATAAATCAGCAATTTTAAATATTTTGAATTTCTTTTTTTTCAAAGAATATTATTAAAAACTTATTTTTATTCCTCTTATGGAACATTTCATATAAATACTTCTCAACACGGGTGATAGATGTAGTAGAGATTGTTCTACCCGAGTGTGATAGAGCAATTGCACTCATAGCAGAAGCAATTGCGTCTATAGTCCTATGAATGCGATTGACGACTACATGTTCATAGTGAGAGAGTGCAGTGGATATGCAAATATAAAAGAAATGTAATACAGTTTAACTGAAAAAAGATACTGCGTACTATTTATTTTATTTAACAAAGCTTTTTATAAATCATGGATTTGTTTCTATTGTATATTTGTATATCATGAAAATAACAGATATTTTTTTAGCTAGAAAATCCTATTTTGTGTTGTGTGTGTTGGGGGTGGGTGGGGTGGGGGTTAGGTTCTATCTTCTTTAAGTGCCAAATTTTATACATATGCTACTGCATTACCCCTTTTTCTTTGCTATACTACACAACAAAGTGGGGAGGGGCGGTCTTTCAATGAACATTTTCCATTGTTCAATAGAAAAAGTCTGTTCGGCCCCCTTTTCCCATGTTCAATTAGGTGCCTGCATGCATCTTCTTTCCAGAAATATCCTTGGTTATTATGACATTTAGTGTCTTACATGCATACATGGTAAGATGAAACCTATTATCAAAATAAAAGTATTTAATCTCACTGTGGGATGTGGAGACTGGTCCTTCGGATGAGACCGTATAGATCGAGGTACCATGTCGCAGTAGGTGCTTACACGAAAAAGATCCCTCACTGCTCAAAAACCTTGAGTGCCGAGTATAGGAAAAAGTTTGTAGCTCTCAACTGGCGTCTCCATATAAGTGAACAAATCTCGAGAGGAACGTTAATATACAATGAAGAGAGAGAGAGATAGAGAGAGAGAGAGAAAGAGAGAGAGAGAGAGAGAGAGAGAGAGATAGAGAGTTTACAAGTAACTATAATGTTTTTGGTGACCTCCCAGTTGTCGATAAATCCCTCTGTACCAGAAATTGAGAAACCAACCAATTACTCACAAAGAATTTATTTGCGAAAAATTTAGTCTTGTGAATAGGGGAGGACTTCTTCAAATGTCCCTGCTTCCCTCAGATTTTGCACTGCTTTTTATTACGTTTCACTTATCTAAATTGCCATGCTTTTCATCGTTCAAGTATTCTGAATTTTTAAATGGCACTCTATTCATTTTCATTTTAAATGCAACAAATATTACAGTACATCGCCGAGTTATGATGATTGATTAATTAAAAATATCTATATTTATGAATTAAAAAAAAATCTTTTTTATCTTTAATTTTCATTCTTTTAAAATTTTCATCATGATGACATAACATTATAAAGCAAACAATGACAACTCTCTGAGTGATTCCTGAAAATTATTAAAAGCTTTGCATATGTCTATGTCAGAATGATTTCAGAAGTCTGAGCTTATGATAATCACAAGAAAACTTTGAAAAACACCTTAAGACAATCTTACGATGAGCCTTAGATATGTCTTAGGAAATCTCTTATGAACAATCTTAGAAAATTTTCATAAACATGCTTGCAGTTAGATTTTACAATTTCTTTTTTTTTTTTTAAATAGCATATGAGCGCAGTTAGGTACAATTTTCTCCTTTCACATACAGGTAGATTTTAATAAACCACAGTGACCAGCCTAAGAAGACAACTGTACCTACCTGCGCTCGTATCTTTTTAGGTCTTCAAAGAGACGGTCGGGGTTAAAATGCCATGGGAATTGGATGTAAGCATGATAGCCCTACCCTAATAAAAGATCCATATTTTTGTTAAAAATAATTGTGCAAGTAACAGGCCGTTATGTTTGGATGATTTATTGCCTCCTCGGAGAGGGTAAGAAACTACAAAGTAAAATACAATGTGTAAAGAACAAGCACAGAATTATAAGGTTCAATAAGAATATACAAATGGCACAAAAAGCATAATCCTCGTTTTAGATTATGCCAAAAAATGAACATTTTGGACAGGACTTAAGGACAACAGTGAAAAATGTAATTTCACATACACTTAGGAAGCACAAATACAAGAAGTAATTTCCATAGAATATTAGAGACAAAATAGTAAGTGCTATTATAAATATTGTAACATCTTGGAAAATATATCATGTATACCAATTCATGTTTTAGAATAAGCTGACCCTCTTGCAGCAAATAACTATCTCTTTTTACCTTTAAATAATTGTCAATAAATTAAATACTCAAAGCACATTTTAGAGTTTACAATACTTGAATTGATTATACAATGCAACAATAAAAAAAACTTAGTTTGTGGACATCCAAGCCGTTTAAATAGATCTACAGAAACATGCAGCGCGAAGCCATATTTATCTAAATTTTCTCAAAACTCAATATCCGGATAAGTTTACATATATGGTAACAGTAGTGAACGGATAAAATTGGAAATATCGAACACAGCATAGACAAGCATAACATGACAATAATATTTTATAAAGGTACACATAACAGTGATAAGTTACATACAAACATTTGAGTAAAATTTTGATATTTAAATTTTTGTACCGGATGCCTCTAGTCGCCTCATCCTTCGACCTTCCCTGGCCCAAGGATCATGTAACAAATTTTGAATTGAGTGAAATTTTCTATCTCCTGTAAAATACTCATTTTTTAAATCTATTTTCTAAATTTGAAAATGACAACACTTTTGTTAAACAATATTGTAAAACAGTTTGATTTTAGTCCCTTTAACTTTTTTAGTATTTATGTACAACAGAAAGATTTTGACAAGCTTAAATGCTTCATGATCCCCGGGCCTGGTCACTTCAAAACGACATCTTGAACAAAAAAAGTTTTTATAATCTTATCATGACCCCGTAAACGAAGTTTCGGGGGTATGGAGTTTTGTTTGTCCGTCTGTCCGTCCGTCCGTCAGTCTGTCTGTCTCTCTGTCTGCAAAAATTTATCCTTGCATATAACTTCTGAATTGATGAAACTGTGACTTTCATATTTCACATGTGCATTCCTTGTGACAAGACCTTTCTTTTGGCACCAAAAATTGACCTTATGACCTTGACGTATGACCCAATTTTACACAAAATTTCAGACTTTTACACTGAACATTAAATACCAAGACTTTTATACTTCATGTATGGGATAGGGCTTTCATTTTTCACATATGTTATTCTTGTGAGAAGATGCTTTGTTGGATAAAAAAAATTGTACACTTTGACCTCGACTTAAGAGTTTGACCTACTTTTAAATTACAACATGGACCATAATTTTTGAAGATTTAAGACTAGGTCTTTTATACTTCATATATTTCATCCTTGTGACACGACCTTTCATTTGATATCGAGAACTTTGACACTTTGACCTTGGAATTTGACACATTTTTTCACAAAATTCCTTACTTTTACTTCTGTCCAAATTTTTATACTGTGGACACTAGGAATATTTAAGTATCAGATATTTGTTGCAAGTCATTTCATTTGAAACCAATAATTTTGATCTTGACTTTAAAAATTTCCTTACTTACAAAAACAAAACTAAAACTTGCCGATAACTTTTGAACGGTTAAGGCTAGGGCCATTATATTTCACATAAAATTTTAATCATTAAGGACTATATCTTTCATATTTCACATATGTTATCTTTGAGGCAAGTCCTTTCGTTGGATATCAACCTCTTTGACCTTTTGACCTTGATCTTGGTGTTTGTGTTATTTCTTTATTATTATTTTTTTTTTTTTTTTTTTTACAAATTTTAACCTTGGCCATGACTTTTGAATGGTAAGGGCCAGAGGTTTCATACTTCCCATATGAAATCTGTAGGACAAGGCTTTTCTTTAGAAACCAACAATCTTGACCCTTTGATCATGACCCTGGATATTATCCTTCCTTTAAAGATGTAAACCTTGTTCACGACCTTTGAATGGTTGATCCTAGGATTCAATATTTCACATTTGTATTTCATGAGTAAAGGCCTTACTTTAGGTGCCAACATATTTGATTTACATTTGAGAAAGCTTAACCTTTGCTATATTGCTATAAAGGGGCATTAGTTTTTACAGACACATTTTATTTTTCCATTGGATTTACAGCCACGACAGATAGATCCAGAATCTACGTTAGCAGAGCAGTCACCAAGGAATATAGAAATCCAAGCAAGTTATCCCGTAATATGATAAAGATATAGTCCCCAATTATTTGATCATAGTACATGTTCAGCAGTTTAATTTATAAAACAATATCACTAACATTCTCTATACTCTCAAACAGTTATTCATTATATCTGATGTAAAGGCAAAAGGACTCTAGTGCTATTCGTACTGTGTAATAACCCCCTCCCTATCCATTTTTTTCCCTTTTAATTCAGTATGTCGATATATCACATGATTTAAGCAATTATACTTGCAGTTTAGAGGTCATCTGTTAATTCCAATATTGCAGAACCAAGTTAAAAATCTTAGTTTAATTTAGGATCCTTTTCAACACTATAAGTTGATTATGAAAAGTACCGCGTATCTATTTAGATTCCCTTTTATAATTTCTAAAATTTAATTTCTTGGACGGAAGGTTGTATATTTTGCTGGTCAACTACAAAAAAATATAGCTATAATTAAATTATTTGCAAGATTTCATGAGGTTCGCAGCGCTTTTCAAATGTCTTAATGCTGTTTTAGATTATGTGTAAAAACTTGACAAGATACATTGAGGGTATGCCCTTGCAATAAATCGATTTATTTGGGTCCTTCCATTACTTTTTCAATGAATCTGCATACAAACATATGACAGTATCACTTGTCTGGAGAACGTACAAACAGTTTATAAATAAAATACTAAAATAAACATCGCATCCAAGTTATCGGTCTTTTATTTAATTGCAAATAATACTTTATTTGAGAACAAAAGACATTTTTCATCGTACAAAATGTGACTTGATCAGCATCTCACTGTGTACAAACTGCGTCATTTTCTCGAGATGACGTCACATTGACAAGTGCATTGCGATCGATGCATCGCTGATATACTGTTGTGTGGGATTTAGCAAACGACAAAACTGCACGTAATAGTAAGCTTTGTATGTAGTATACAGCTATCCAGCTGTTTGAAATAGCAAATAATTTCATTTTGTGGTATTTTGAATACCTTATATTATGTGTGACGTCACAGTAAACATTTCTTATACAAATTAGGCCCCGCCTCCTTACTTTAACCTTAACTGTGCTGCGAAGGGGTAAAAAATTAGAACGCCTAAAAGAGCGAAAATTTACACATATTTACCTTTCTATCTTCTAAAATAAAATATCTTGTTAAAACATATAGATCAAAAGAACTACAAACTCTAACTCTTGATTCCCGCCTACATTTTGCACCCATTAAATTCAAATTTAATGGCAATTTGGCCATCAAATCTTTGTTAAATACAAAGAACAGTGCTATGGTAATTGATTAATCATTTTATTTCCAGTGCTAGAGAGTAAATTATCATAATTCCAGCTGTTGAAGAAAGGGAGGTAGGCGATATTTTCTGGTGAAATCGAACTTTCAAGAATCACTATATTTTGAAATAGTCTTAAATATCATAAAATGTATCTCATATCTTTTTTTATGTTTTATGCAAATAAATAAAACATATATAAATAAGTAATATACAATTTTTTTAGTTGTAAATATCTTAAAAATTGGTGAAAAATCGGTATTTTTTTCGTTTTTTTACTATAAACATATGTTCCCCACCCTGAAACACAGAAAGCACTGGCATAAATTTGTTAAAAGACAGTCCATATTACCTGTAAAAAGGAAGTTTTGTTTCAAGGGGGGAAAGATGTTTTAAAAATATTTTCCGTTTTCGGTTGATTTCTACAGTGAAAAACTCAAGTTTAACCAACATTATAGAGTTATCTCTCTTTGGTATCCCAAATAAGTAACGTTTTATGAAAATTCATATAAAAATCTATAAAAATTTCGAAAATCGTTCGAATATGTTAACTTTTGAGAATTGACTTAGAGGTAGGCGGGAGAACAATACTATCGTTCGTGGTTCTTTGCGTAGAATTACAAGATCTTTCAAATAATATCTCGGAAAAAGGGCTGACCCCTAGATTAAGGAATCAACAGAATTTTTTTTTTACAGATATCTTTCAAAGTATTAAGAATTTGTCATACATCATAGAAGCAAAGATGTTTAAAATCTTTAGTAAAATCTTCAGTTAAGTCTTATTGGTTACTTCCTGTGAAGTCACCTCCGGCTAAAATGGAATTAGTCAGAAAATGCAAATTTTTTGCCTTTTTTTAAACATTTTGGAAATTCTTGTCAACGTAAGTATAAAATTTAATTTTCCATCCGTCAACGTCACTTCCGGTCCAACAGGAAGTAGCAAAATATGCTTACTTTTGCAATTATCAACATAGATTTGGAAGATTTAAATCATTAGAAACCTCAATTTTTCTTTTTATTTCAATAAAAGTTACTTCCGGTCAAACAGGACGGAAGACCTAGTCGTTGCTCTGCAACAAACTCGGCTCTAGTTTATTCTCTTATTAGTGCTTTTTAATATGTATTAATGTGTTATAACCATCGAATCTTCATGAAAGCTCCGTTTGAGTTACTTACAATTAAATATTTATTTTCGACGATACTTGCATGAAAAATAGAGAAAGATGCCTTCGATTCTCTCTTATAGAATTGTATCAGTTGAGGATGATGTATATTTAAAAAAACTCAAATATCTAAAGGCAAAGCTAAGGGAGATATGCAAATTAGAAAAAAAAAGAGAAAAGAAGAGATGTACAGGGGTGGGAGTCAGTGCGTGGGGGATTTGAATTAAAATTCCATTCTTTGTTGCTCTCTCCCCACTCAAAACTTTTTTTTTTACATTCCAGGACACGATATTTTTTATTCAATGCAATGTGAAATTATCCCTTGCAGTCACTCTCTCTTTCTTACTTTCTCTCTGTATGTATTTAAATGTCACATAATTTCATTATATGGATAATTTTACATTTTTTTTCATTTCCAGGTATGTGTGTGTCAAGTGCTAAAATCGTTAGGAACAAAGAAATATACGTAATGTTTCCCTCATACAACAATAAATCAATATAAAAGTGGGGAAACTGAAATCAGAGTCAACATTTAGAGAGAGAAAAATTATTCATCGCTCCACAGTTCATTATTAAACAAAGCAAAGACTAATATCCTGTAACTCGGAGGTGCAAAATTTAGATTCATGATTCATGATAGAAAATAAGAACCAAAACAAACACACCAGATTTCTATCGAGTTTTTATTTATAGTTGTAGCACTTTATAAAATGACATCGTGATTCACTGGCCGAATCAAACAGGTTCTTATCTCAGAAAAAACAATCGGGCAGCAGGAGGAAGAATGACGTCATGATCATTTATTTTAAAAATCTTATAAAATGCGACTCGCACACCACGTAAATCATGAAATGCAGTAATCCTTTGTTAAACGAATCTTTAGTTTTCCAAATTTAGTGTTATTGTTTTCCTCTATTTTTAAAGAAAAAAAAATAAAAGAAATAAAATGAACATAATATTAGAACAAGTTGACCGCGTGTTTTCAGCCCCCGATTCGCTGAGATTTGTTTCCAGTCTGATGGTTTTGTGAGGAATTTCTAATTAAGTCATGCTTCAGTTCACCACGGCCCCCTACAGCAGGTACACCCGTCCCGGATGGGGATGCTTCCTGCCTGCAAAGCTCGCCTGGTTCTTACAAGAGTTACCGTCCTTTGTTGTACCGCATACAATACTCTTAAGGTGGCGCTCTGATGAATTAGTGAATATTCATTGCAATAACATGATTTTGATTTGATGCTTTCTGTTACACTACTTTCAGAGGTGGGATTTATGTCCTTTTTTTGTTTTTTTTAATGACATTTTTGGGTCTGCCTGTTGTTTATGGTTAAAAAAATCAAAATAAAAGGAAATTGAAGCTTATTCAAGAGAACTATTTTCCCGAATTTTTTATATTGAAAACTTTTGAAATAATTTTACTGCAATGCACGTCACTACGACAGACATATATACATGTACATAGATCAAGCAAATATCAAGAAGTCTTCTGGATTTAAAGGCTTTTTAAAAAAAAATATTTTATTATTTATTTTTCCAAAAAAGGCAAAGGGACAATAAAACATTTAATTATCCAAGGGATGTGTTAGTCGTTTCTTCATATTTTATATCACGTGTACATGTCCCAGGGGGAATTTTTTATGGTGTCCAAGGTCATTGTACAACTAGGAAACCCTGAGCTTCGTGCATAATCGTTCAATTGTTTGATAAAATAAATCATCCTTATTTTAGGACTTTCATTTTCCCGCTGAGGATAAGAGGAGGTAAATCCATTCCTTTGTTTCCTTCCATGGTCGTCGTTTTCTTCTGTTCAGTGAACGGGGCTCTACAGAGGTACAGTATCTTACTACCCAATACCCATATCCAGCACTGGTTTCAGAAGATTCTGCCTCGGTATGTTTGTTTGTTTCTCTGTATGTTTAAAACGTTCCTCTCGAGAAATTCTCTAGCAAATGCACGGAGACGTCACAGCTTCATGATCTTGTCGGTGGAGAGCTGCAAATGTTATCCTATATTTGGCACATAGGTTATTGAGCAGTGAGGGATCTTTTTTGTGGCAACACCTACTGGGCCAGGGATCTCGGTTTATAACGTCTCTTCCGAAAGAATGGTCTCCTGCGGTGAGATTTGAACCCTAGACGTACGGATAAACTCACGCAAGCCAATTGATTGATCATCGTCATGAAATTGAAAAATCTGTCATTTATATTTTATATTTACGTGCTTAGATTTTGCAAATCTACGTGCTCCAAGCCCTGCTGTCTAGCTGTTTGTCCCGACCTGCACATTTTTTCTTTGAATTGCGCCAATACATTGATTTGGAAACAAAGTACACTTACAAATTGTAATTATATTTTAGACAAAGACATTGTAAATATTTAATGATATATTATATCTCACATAAACATATAAAATAAAACTGCATAAAATACGACCTTGAAAATATATTTACATATACAATATACAGTATCAAACACAAACAAAATTTGCATATTTCACGATAACTTATGCTACATTTATTGCATAGTTTTAAAATTTTAAATTCAATTGCAACTCGTGCAATTATATAAAAGGAAACAAAGACAAGGACAAAAACCCTTGACATGTATTTACAAAAAAATGTTTTTGTTATGTAATATTTTATTTCGAAGATTTTTTGCGTTCATGTGTAGCTTCATCCACGAATTGATCTACAGGAGCTTAATGCACTCGTCTCTTAAGATGTGTATACATTAGGCAATGCGTGAAATTTAACCCCCCTTACCTATAATTTTTTTACAATCGACAAAAAATTTGCTCCAACGAATTTTGATGAATCCACAGTTTATAAAAGCGTGCTATAAAGACCCATCAAATATCTTTTCTAGTCATCTAAAGTCCTCATTTACATTCAATGAATAATAAAAACAATCCCACATAGCAAAATAATTCCTTCTGAAATGCAGAACAATTTCATTAATCTATATCAAATAACAGATTTATTGCTGCCAGTAATACAAGAGGTTTATGTGACCCCAAGAGTTTGTTCTCTTGAAATAACAAATTTCAAGAGACTGAACTTTTAGTAAATCCTTTAAATACTTTTTACATAAATAAAAGTTGTACAATTAAAAGACAGCTCAATGACATTTAAGTGTAAGTAAACTTAATGAATTAGTTTTAATTGCTTTTTTATTTAAGAGAATTTTATTTTTGCGTCTATCTCGCTTTAAAATACAAAGTATGCATCTCGTGGAAATAAGTGGTCAAAGATAATTTAGCGATTAACAGTAATCAAGAGAAATAAAATAAATTATAAAAAAAAATCATTTATCTACAAAATTTTTGTCAACAATAAATATCTGTATACAGGACATAAAACACAAACCCCAAGAACTCCAATGGTGGAATCAGATGCCAAAGATCAGTAAATATCCCCTTTTGATCGGTCACTCTCGCTCATGTATTGATCAGATAAATAGAGGTAACGCTCCATTGGTAAAAAATAAGTACAAAACAAAAACCAAAAGCCCATCAACTGGAATAAAATATGTATGCCAAAATAAGACCCGATGAAAGGTTATATTTGCCAAAAAAGCATGATAACGACAAAAGAATTTCACGAAACATCCAATATGAAACAGAAGTGGCAGATTCTGTGATGTCTATTTCAAATTCACTAAGATAAAGCAAGTCGACATATGGATGAAGGCAAATGATGATACAACGTCAATATATCTGAATATTGATCTGAAGGCTACAGCAAGTATTTGCTTCTCCTCATGTAAATTTTTTTTTTTACATAAATGCGTTAAATTCTTTGTTATAGCATCATGCTCATCTTTGCTAGCTATAGTTAAAGTTTTCTTGCTCCATATTTTAAGTATTGGAGGTACTGATTCCACCGTCAGAATATAATTTCAGCACCATATTGTTGTAAAAGTTCAGCGATACTGTCATGCCCATATAAGTATGTTATGTTCAGTGGACTCTTATTGTCTTTTTTTGCATAAATTGACACAAGCATCATTCATTAATAAAATTTTGACCGTGCTGTAATGTCCATTTTCGCAGGCAATGTAGAGAGGACTGGTTCCCTCGTCGTCACATAAATTGATTTCGGCTCCTTTTTTGAGTAAAAGTTTAACCATGCTGTCATGACCATTGAAACATACCAGGAACAGCGGACTGCATTTGCCTTTATTGCATAAATTTACATCAGCACCTTTTTCTAATAACAAGTGAATCGTAATTCTGTGTAATTTGTTACAAGCAATCCAGAGAGAACTGACTCCGTCATCATCACATGAATTGGGGTTGGCGCCAATGCTCAGCAACAGTTGCACAATACTGTTATGTCCATATTGGCAAGCAATATGGAGAGGACTATAATTGTGTCTATTGCATAAATTTACATCAGCTCCACTGTTTGAGAGCAATTGAACTATGATATCATGGCCGTTTTGACAGGCTTTGAAGAGAGGACTTTCTCCATCATTATCACAAAGATTAATTTCAGCATCCTTCTTCAGTAACAATTGGACTATGCTGTTGTATCCGTTCTCACATGCAATATGAAGGGGACTGCTTTTGCTTTTATTGCATAAATTTACATCAGCTCCACTGTTCATTAATGACTGAATTATGATTTTATGCCCTCTTTGACAGGCTTTGTAGAGAGAGCATTCTCCATCAATATCACAATGATTAATTCTAGCGCCGTTTACCAGTAACATTTTAACTGTGCTATCATGTCCATTTTCACAAGCTGCATGTAGAGAACTGCAATTTCTTTTATAGCATAGATTTATATCAGCTCCATTGTTAATTAATAGCTGGATTATGCTCTCATGACCATTGTGACAGGCTTTGAAGGGAGAACTTTCATCAAATATTTTGATTTCTGCGCTGTTGGTCAGTAAAAACTGCGCACGACTGTTCAATAAATGTCTATTTAGGCAGGCAATATACAGAGGACTATTTCCATCATTATTACATAAATTAATATCAGCGCCACTGTGTAGTAAGAGTTGGACTATCATGTCATGTCCCTCCTGACAAGCTATATAAATAGGACTGCTACCGTCTTTATCACATAAATTCACATTTGCACCGTTTTTCAGTAACAATTGAACTGTTCTGTCATGGCCACTTTGACAGGCTTTGTGTAAAGGATTGTCTCCGTTTTTATCGCATAGATTAATTTCAATGCCATTGTTTAATAGGAGTTTAGCGCCATTATTCATTAAAAGCTTGACAATGATGTCACGTTCATGTATACAAGCTATCCATAAAGGACTGGATTCATCTTCAGCACATAAATTGATGTCTGCACCATTGTTTAATAAGAGTTGAACGATGCTATCATGTCCATTTTCGCAAGCTACATAAAGAGGACTGGCTCCATTCTTGTTGCATAAATTGATATTGGCGCCATTATTAAGTAACAGTTGCATAGTGCTATCATGTCCATTTTCACAAGCTTTATAAAGAGGACTGACTCCATTCTTCTTTCAAAAATTGATGTCTGCACCGTTGTTTAGTAACACTTGTACCGTGCTATCATGTCCATATTTAGAAGCTTTCCATAGAGGACTGACATCATATGCATCACATAAATTGATATTGGCGCCATTATTCAGTAACAGTTTCACGGTGCTATTATGTCCATTTTCACAAGCTGCATAAAGTGGACTGACTCCATTCGTGTTACATAAATTGATGTCTGCCCCGTTCTTCAGTAACAGATGTACCATGCCATCGTTTCCATATTTACAAGCTTTCCACAGGGGACTGACACCATCTTCGTCACACAAATTGACATAGGCGCCATTCTTTAGTAATAATTCGACACTGTTGTCAAGTTCATTCTGAAACTGCGGCGGAAGACTGTCCCAATCATCGCTAGGTAACAGTCGTACTTGACAAGCTATTGATAGTGGACTAACCCCATCCACATTACATAAATTGACATTGGCACCATTGTTTAGTAATATTTGTACCACACTATTATATCCGTATTGACACGCTTTATAAAGAGGACTCTCTCTATTACTAGTGCATGAATTGATGTCGGCACCGTTGTTCAATAACAGCTGTATCATGCTATTGTGTCCATATTTACAAGCTCTCCACAGAGGACTGACTCCAATTTGGTCACATAGATTGATATTGGCACCTTTTTTCAGTAGCATTTGTACCGTGCTTTCATGTTCATTTTCACAAGCTATATTAATAGGACTGGATCCATTGTGTTTACATAAATTGATGTCTGCACCGTTGTTTAATAACAGTTGAACCGTGCTATCATGTCCATTTTTACAAGCTTGATAAAGAGGACTGGCTCCATTCTGCTTACATAAATTGATGTCTGCACCATTTTTCAGTAGCAGTTGAACCGTGCTATCATGTCCATTTTGACAAGCTATATGAAGAGAACTGGCTCCGTTCTGCTTACATAAATTGATATTGGCACCGTTGTTCAATAACATTTGTACCGTGCTACCATGTCCATTTTCACAAGCTCTATTAAGAGGACTGGATCCATTCTGTTTACATAAATTGATGTCTGCACCGTTGTTCAATAACAGTTGAACCGTGCTATCATGTCCATTTTGGCAAGCTTCATGAAGAGGACTGGCTCCATTCTGCTTACACAAATTGATGTCTGCACCATTTTTCAGTAACAGCTGAACCGTGCTATTTTGTCCATTTTGACAAGCTATATAAAGAGGACTGGCTCCATTTTCAATGCATGAATTGACATTGGCACCATTGTTCAGTAACAGTTGTACCGTGCGATCATGTCCATTTTTACAAGGTATATAAAGGGAAATGTCCCCATTCTCAAAGCAAAAATTGACTTTGGCACCGTTGTTCAGTAACAATTGTGCAGTGCTATCATGTCCATTTTCACAAGCTATATGAAGAGGACTTATTTCATTTTCATCACATAAATCGATATCTGAGCCGCTGCTTAGTAATACTTGTATCGTGCTGTCATGTCCATTTTGACAAGCTATCCATAGAGGACTGACTTTGTTCATATCCCATAGATTGATGTCGGCACCGTGGTTCAGTAATATTTGAACCGTGCTGGCATATCCCTTTTGACAAGCTATCCACAAGGGATGTTTTCCGTTGTCGCTACAGAAATTGATTTTGGCGCCATTTTTCAATAAGCAAGAAATGGTTTTATTACGTCTTTCTCCATCTTCTCTCTCCTTTCCAGCCTCTCTTAAATGTTCTTCATCATTCCCCGCTGCCAAAATTAACGGAGTCCAAATATCTCCAGCACTTAACATATTTACATTAGCACCAAATCTGATTAATTCTGGAATAATCTCATAGTTATGAAAAACAGAAGGAATGTGGATTGGATAAAATAACACCCAAATTTCATTTATAGCCGTTTCTTTGCATTCGTGGCTCAGACTATCTAATAAGTTTAATCCTCCATTAGCGCACACGGCAGAAAATACATAAAGATCCCGCAATGCTTTTTTCTCTATGCTTCTCATGAGAAATAGAGAAATTTCATCATGACAAAATGCTATAAATCCAATTAAAGGACATACTTCACCTCTCCAATCAAGAAAATAAAGTCTAGATACATAAGAATCATTCATTTGTTTTGTTCTTAACTCTGATTTATCTATCGAAAATTTGATATCTGAAATAATGTTTGGCAGAGTTTCTGATGAATTGATGTTGTCCTTAAATTCTTTAATCACACTTTCATTTCTTAAACATTGGTTAAGAACAACATCTACAAGGTGTTCTATTTGCATGTCAATGATAAAACCTGTCCACAAGATCATCAATGTAGTCTTCAGGAAGGTAAACAGTAAAGGGGTCGCGATCTTCCTCTTCTGTATCGTCTTCTATTCTCACCCGACGTCTAAGAAAACAACTGTCTGCGTAATGTATTGTCTCTTGTGGACAATCAACACCAAACACCAGCGTCGTTATCTCCATAATAAAGTCGTGAAAGAATTGGAAAACATGTCCGACACATTTGACATAGGATCCTGTAAGTTCTTGGAGAGTACTGCGGAAGACCGAGACATTTGTGTTTTCTGGTAATTCACACATTCCTAAAATCTCTTTATATTTCTTCTTAGAATCATCATTCCTAACAATTGCTTCTACTTTTAGATTGTTTTTAAATGCTACAACTAAAATAAGAGCACAGAATTTCTTCTTGTCTTTTCTCTTCCAAATTTCAATTTCTTCTTTAATGAACCTCTTCGGAGATTTGAAGAAGTCAAGACAATTTTCCTTGTAATTTGACCTAGAAAAAAGCTTACAAAGCAACGGGAAATATGCTTCTGTTTTGATTATTTCAAAAACAATATCCTCAGAAAGGTCTAGATTCTGTGTGTATTGATTGAGGATTGCTCGTTTCTCTACATCTGTCAGTCGATTTTCCTCGTTGTCAATTTCTACTATGGTGGATTCGTCGAACAAAATGCCCTTCACTCTCTTGTCATAGAAAACGCATCTTCTACAGGACACCAATAATTTGACCTTCTTCAAGCAAATCTCTACCGTTTTTTGATAATTTTTCCATAAGGTATACAATATCTCATCTAAAGATTCTTTACCTAAAGGATCATTAAATACAAAAAGGGTATCATTTTCTGCCGAATACGAATATTTCTCTTTTATTTCTCTTACTTCATCCACTGGTATAACATTACTGCCCTGATCCTTATGCTTGAGTGCAATATGCTGAATAATCGCAGATTTACCAGATCCAGAATTTCCGATCACTATGACTATGTTATAACTTTAAAACTTTTCCTTGACGGTCCTAACTGCGATCGTAGGAATAAAAGCAATGTTCTCTTCTCGCCAGTCTTTGAGAATCTCATCTACTATTGGTAGTCCTAAAAAAATTCAATGTCTTTCACATTAACGGGAAAAGTACTTGCAAGATGATGGTGAATAAAATTGCATTATAGCTTTTAGTCATGATTCCTAGCTTCTACGTATCCGAAGTCAGTCTGTATTCCTTTATTGTAAAGGGGTCGAATGGGTTTTCCATTGTGCAATGCTTCGAGCAAAATAATAAATGAAGCGTAATTATTTTAAAGTATCTTGTTATAAAAATGTTATAAAAGCAAAAGTATACACAATAAGCTCTTGAAATTAGACGCAAAGAATTTCAAAAGCTCACAATTATCTTTCTATTTTATAAGATAAATTGTATTTATCATATTTTGTATTATTCCAGGACAAGCAAGTTGATGAAACAAGAATATCAACAGTCTCGTTTAAAGTCATCATTTCGTAAATTCTATGGTCGATACAATGACCTTGTCAGCAAATACAATTTATCATTGAATGAAATGCTGACTGACGTTTTTCATACCAATTGTTAGTCCATTATTTATACACTGAATTGACTACGGATTTTTTCCGTTATTTCCTGATTATGACAATGAGCACACGGCGGGTGTGACCGGTCAGCAGGGGATGCTCACTCCTCCATGGCACCTGATCCCACCTCTGATGTTTCGGAGGTCCGTGTTTGCTCTGCTCTTATTTTGTATATTTGTTTAATGGACGTTGAGATTGAATACTGTTCGTTATTTCCATATCCATAAAAACAGGAAATTTTGCTTATTTTGTTATTTTGGAAATCAGTGGTAAAGTTTTGTGTTTCTTTCACATCACAATAATGCTAATCACATATTGTAATTTTAGCAAAAAGCCGGTTTTTGTATACTTTGCTTGTAAAATTGTAGTTTTCGCAAAATAAAACCCCAGTCTGCTCCCTCAAGCTTAATAGTAATAAAAAAACATATTTCCTAATTAATAGAATTGTGACCAGCATATCAGAGTCATTCTAACAACATGATTCAACAACGGATTGCACATATGGCAAAATCTGATCAACAAATCTGAAAGAAAAAATCAGTTACACTAGGTGGAAAGGGGAATGAGAATCCTTCCATTGTCGACTGGTCACACCAAACGTGTGCTCTTTGTAAGGGTAAAAACAAAATTGTGGCTACAACAACCATATCAATATGGGGTAATATCTACACAATGCAACCTCAGAGAATTACTGTGAACGTAAAATATGTAAAATTATCTATGATTAAAAACTACAAAAGAGGTGTATTTCTATTTGCGGAAAAATTAACAATCACTGTTTCCCCTTGCTCATATACACAGCAAATTTGTTTTTTGCTTCTAGGATTAGGATTTGGAATTTATACCTTGCAAAAGTGATTCCAAAGAAGACATCTTTTCCATAAGATCTGTATTAATTTTATAATCGGCTTCAAGTTTTTCAATTATAGCCTTTTCATTTTCCTCTTCTAAGACCTGTCTTTGAATTATACTAAGTGCAGATAAATAGTCTTTGTTTGTGTACGTTTGCAGTCTTTGACAGATATCAGTTATGACTGACCACGTGTCATCAAACTCTGACTGTGAGGTAGAAGCCGAGCTTATGTGTCCAAACATGTTGTTTCGTATCAATCTGATCCTCTCAACGTCATCGCCAATCGTTGTTTCTCCTACAGACGGCATCGTGTTTCCACCCCAACCTTTTGTTGGACGTGGAATCTTTGTACATACGTTTCGTATCAATGTATATAACAATGTAATATCAAATTCTTTATAACCATCTGTTTTGGCGCCTATAAGACGAATTTCTTGTTCGGGGCGTATGTTTTTATAAATTGAGGATGTTTTCACTTTGTTGTAGACAAGACCAGGAGGTACTTCCATTTCTAAGACATCTCTACAGGCCTGGGTCAGTTCTTCGTTTATTGCCATTCCGAGTTTAGCAAACCTAGAACGGTCGCCAGGGTCTGGTCCAGAAGCCATTTGGTTTCTAAAAGACTTATTCACAATCTGAAATTATAATTCAGCAATTTATTATTTTTCAAATATCCCGTTTTACAGGATCTAAAATAATAACAAACCATTTTTATTTTTTCATTCAGAATATTTTCGACAGAGTCAAAATGTACTTTACTTTTACATATAAAGGTATCGTATCTATTTCATTTCTAATTTCTGTAGCCTCAAAGTATAAAAGTCAGGATAACAACTTACGAGCATAGACTTTAATGTGACAATCAATAAGGTGATAATTCAAATTTACGAGGGTCTATCTCCCTTTGAAAATGAAAACGCAATCCATGTCAATTTAGTTAACATAATGTGGTCATAAATAGAGCTTTGTATGTCATTAAAGTATCTATATAAGAAGGATTTAAGCAGTTTAAAACAAATCTCTCAACCTCTCTTTTTTCATCGTTTATACATTGATCTACAGATATTCGACCAGGAAATATTTAATTGTAATAATGTAGCTTTAACTAGTTTTGGAAGAGGCATTTACTACTTCTTAGGAAAAGTCTTTTCACAATGAATTCGCGTGTGAAATAAGAAACCCCATGTCCTCACTGCCCCAAAGTAATCAATTGTTTTTGTATTTAAGGAAAAGTCTAATTACAAGGAACCCACCTGTGAAAGATGGAACTGATGCTTGATTCAATTCAAAGTTTTTTTGTGGGATAATACTTTTGCATAAAACAGATAGTTAGACAAACGGACTGACGCGCGGGTTCGGTGCAAAAACAATATTCCCCTAATTTTCGATAAAGGAGGCATAAAAAATTAAACAACGTACATCGTTGAAAGTATGATTATACAGTGTACATGTACATGAAAACGGGTGATTAAATTGATAAATTAATTATTAAATTAAATTGATAAAAAACAATATTTTAACATTTAGTATGCACTGATATCCTTCAAAAAAGATCCCCCTGTGTGTGTGGAGGGTGTACATGGTTTGTATACTGTAGAAGTACTATTTTCCGCGTGGTATTGATTTACGCTATGTAAGCGGTTACAAACTTTCCGCGGAAATTTGTCCAAGCGTATTATATATAAAAAAAAGGCATATAGTAACAATCTAGAAAACCCGCGTAATTTTCTATCCGCGGATTAAACAGAAATATAGATTTCGCGGAATTATGACTCCGTGGAAAAAAGCACGTCTACAGTATTTTGAGAAGGGCTATTCAGTGAATTTATAATCAAATGACGTACTTTAATAAGCTTTTGAAAAAGTGTTCCAAATCAATTACAGAAACATGAGTGACGCCTAGACCCTTTGGAAAGGATTTGGTTGGGGACTTGAATTTTCAAGGATATTAAATCATAAAAATTAGAAATCATTGGATGGAAATACTTTTTTGGTAATTTTTGTGTGCATCTCATTTATTTCAAAAATATATCTTGGATTTCCATTATTTAGGCATTGGAAATACAAGCACAGTTTGAAAACAATCATTTATTTACAAAGATGTTATGTACATGTACGAGGCAAAGCATGTACATTTTTTTATTTTGTCAAAATAACCCGTTAAATGAAAGGACAAAATTGATAACAGATCAAAGATTAACTTTTGAAAACATCCATGGAGGGTTTAAGTGTAAAAGAACAGAAAAGGATCTTTTCTCGAATGGTAACATTTTAAAAGTTTGTTGGCTATGCTTCGACAAATAGAGTCAGTTAAACATGTTAAATATGATATATTCACTGAGTTGTTGATTGTACATGTATGTTGACTTGTTGTACATCCAATACGAGATTTTATCATGCACTAATGATAAGATGTCTTATAAAATACAGTTAAAGGGTTGCAAGGTTTTATTTATCCTGGTCATTAAGGGCTATGAAACAGTGAGGGATCCTTTTCGTGCCAATGCATACCATGACACGGGGTCCTGATTCTTAACATCTCATTGGAACCTATCTCCCTAATTCTAATTCAAATTGCTTAAAGCTTGGCGAAGAAAAATGTGCTACCTATTTTTATCGACTTAGGTTTTGGCGATTGTGTAAACCCACGATATTTCGATAACGGTGCGAACGCTCATTAATTTACAACGCAACAAAAATTAAATTGACAAAAAACTATCCAATCAAAGCATTCTTTTCTTTGTTTGTATCATCTTTTCTTTTTATATCCAATGAAATTGATATGAATTTCGCAGGGGACTTCAAGAGTTTCACCCTACCGTTATCATCTTTTTTATATGAGAAAATTTTTTAACTATTCAAATCCTACAGACTAATACATTCTGCATTTGCGTTTGCAACAGTACGAGTTTTTAATTTAGTTATGATATATGTTTTGATTTACCTTTTCAAAGAAAAGGGATAGAAAAGATGTGTCAATTATTTCAAACTCTTACTTTTATGAGACTTCTATAACAGGAAGTTGTCAATGGCCTCATACATTGTATATATGGTTACTACAGCTACTTCTGTTGTAATTCAGTCTTCACATTTATCTTATATGCGTGCTAGTTTAATTACTGATAATACTGAACGATTGTAATATTGAATGTATGGTACGAGTTTGAACGTTTTGTTTACACATGATAAACTATTCACCTCCATGAGATATGAAATGTTCAATGCTATGCTTGGTTATCATATGCATAATGCACATAAATCAGAAAGATATATAGATTGTATCTTTAGGAAATCAGATAGAAATTACTAATGCAACCCCTTATAAGAAACAGGTTAAACTTGAGCAAGCGCTTCTCCCCAAAATGTTTGTCTTGTAGCAGATAGTATAAGGGGACCTGCATATTTAATTTAGAAACAGTTCAGTTTTCCCATAATATTTATACAATCATATATCAAACTAATGAAGTACTAATGGAACTTGATTTATTAAATTGATTCCATACAGGCCTATGTTATCACGTCCACTTTACAAATTATGCATATATTACTGTTTCTTGATGTCGTATTTGAGAAGCAAGTACATAATCGAACTTTATGTATGATCATACAGGATCAGTTTTGTCCATAAATTGAATGATATACAGAAATCGTGTTATTTTCCTTACATAATTCGTCTTAATCTAAGATGAAGGTATGGAACTGGCACTTTAGGTATCTAAGATAAGAATGTTTTAGGTAACAAATCTAACAATCACTCTTGTATAATGGTATGGCAGGTAGCACGTCCATGGGATTTTAATCAAAGTAAAATGAATTAAACTATACGGAAGTAAACTTTACTGAAGAAAAAACAACAACCGCACAACTAAAAACATGAGTATTATGCAGCAGCAGTTATACATGTACTGCGCCTCAATTTATAATTTTCCTACAACTATATGTTAAGTACTATTTCCTCGTACTTTGTCACGTGATGTTTGTACTGATTAAAGTGCATTTGTAGAGCATAATTATATATATAGTTGTCAAAATTAATGCAATGCTTGTAACTACACTTTATGTCTGTTTCCTCCCCCTCTTGTAAACCAGAATAAGTAAGAAGCAGATTTCTGTGTAGAATTCTTGATCTGCTTGGTCTGCTTTTACTCTGAACACAGGGACATCTTGATTTAGCATATCTCTAACAGTATAAACAGTTTCCTCCCACTTGTCAGCTAATTTTCCTTACCCTTAAATCCAACATTCCTAACCAAAACTTTATCTCCAGGCTCTAACTTAGTCTCTCTTACTTTTACATCATACCTTTCTTTGTTCTTTACCCCTGACTTTCTTGCCTCTTCAGATGCTAGTGAATATGCCCACTTCATCCTCTGTTGCAGTTTTTCCACATATCCCCTTGGATAAATATCACCTTCATTCTCTGGATCAAGTTCGAGGAAAGAATCTATAGGAAGTCTTGGACTCTATCCAATCATCAAGTAGTGTGGGAAAAACCTTTTGCGTTGAGTATTTGGTTTAACCTCTCCGCCGATCAATTGCCCATAGGATGATATAATTGTGTCTTACAGGTTTTTATAATTTCTAACAGCTTATAGAGCTCATTTATAACTTTGGACTCAAAATTCCTGCCCTTGCCACTGTGCAGCTTTTCTGAAAATCCATAATGTAAGAAAAAATTCTCATATAAGGCTTAAGCTGTGACGGTAGCCTTCTGGTTGCAGCATGGTATGGCCTGTGCAAAACGTGTATAATGGTCAGTAATAGCCAATATAGCTTTGGTCCCTCCTCTACTTCTCTCTAGACTCAAAAACTCAATACACAACAATTCCATTGGATGTGAGGTCTCAATGAGAACTAACTATGCAAAAGGCTTTGCTTGAGTCTAACGTCTTATGCACCTAAGGCAACTTTCCATTTTCTCCATTATCTCCCTTTCCAACACTGGCCAAAAATACCTTTGCCTAGCTAACCACAAGGTCTTTTCCTTCCCAGGATGGCCTGTATCTCTGTGAATACCTTAATTGGAAAGCTACCTCTCTATACACCTCAGGTATTACAAGCTGGCTTACCTCTTTGTCATATATAATTGTCTTCCTGTAGAGAATTCCATCTTTTAAGTGAAGTGTTTTCCATTCCCGGAAAAATCTCTGAACTAAAAAATGATCCTCTTTCTTCATCTTCATTCTATTGGGATAAAATCCATGTTTCTCAATAACTCTGGCTTAATACTTGTCCTTCTCCAGTTCTCTTCTCCAATTAATGTCACTAAGATAATTAGATTCGTCATCCTCAAAACTAGCTGAATCCGATAAAGAGTCAACTATAATGGTCTGGCAATATGGAACATCACATATGGCCTTAATAGCATCAGAAGAGCACTGGTTTTCTAGACAACCCATATGCATCAGCATTCTGCTGACCAGGTCTGTATGCTATAGTAAAATCACAGCCTGCTAAAGCGGCAACCCAGCTTTGGCTAGTAGCATCTAGCCTGGCTTTAGAGAGCACATAGGTTAGGGGTTTATTATCAGTGATCACTTGAAAACAAGTACCATAAAGATAATCAGAAAATTAATCAATGACCGACCATTTGAGTGCCAAGAACTCCAATTTGTGAGCTGAATAGTTCCTCTTGCTTGACTTAAAACCTTTGGTGGTATATATAGGCTATCACCCTTTTCCTACCTTGCTAAACCTGGTGAAGGACAGCCCCTAATCCTTGACTACTAACATTTATATGTAATTTGTATAAATTTGTCATTGGCAAATCCCAGCATAGGGGGTTCTAGTAGGTTGTTCTTTACTGTCTGGAATGTCTTTTCTTCTTTCACTCTCCACTGGCTGCTTTATTTGTCGTCTTTTTCCTCTTCTGCTTGGTACTCACACCATGTCTATGAAGTAAAGCGTTTAATGGAGCTACTATCTTGGCAAAATGTTCAATGAAGCGTCGATAGTATCCCACAAATACATCTTAGGAGTTGTTAGATGTTGTAAGGTGTCGGACAATCACAAACAGCTGATAATTTCTCTTGGTCTGCTTGGATACCATTTTCTGAAATTACATGTCCCAAATAAGTAACAGAAATTTTGAATAATTCACATTTTCATGGCTTATATTTTAATCCATGTTGAGCTAATTTGGTAAACACATTTGTAAGTCTAACACAATGCTGATTTGTGTCAATCTCTACCTGCCAATAGCTTGATCGTAGGTCGAGTTTGTTGAAAATCTTGGCTCCATACAGGGCATCTATGACGTCATCAAACCGAGGAAGCATATAGCAATCCTTGCGCGTTTTTGGAGTTTACCATTCATATGTCAAGACAAAACCGCTATGATCCGTCTGTTTTCCGACACAGTACCACGTTTAAGGAAAAATTGCTATTCGATTTGCTAATAACTCCGGCATCTAACATCTCACGCACGTGTTGGCGGACTTCCTCATACATTCCCGGAGGAATTCTGCGATATTGTTGTTTAAGCGGTTTTGTGTCCTCTGATTCTATCGAATGTTTGACTAGATCAGTTCTACCATGATTTAATAGACCTGTGGAAAATATGTGACTGTACTTTTTTAAAGTATTTCTCACAGTATTGAAATGATCTTCAGTAAGTTCACTTGAGTCAACCTTAATCTACAAGTTCAATAGGGTCACACACTTTAGATTTGGGTTTTAATGCAGGAAAATTATCTACCACCTTAACCTCTTTAAGATTGCAGACTTTAATTACAGTGCCATGCTTAACTGATATGGGTTTGGCAGATATATTACAAACCTTGACTTGTACTTTAGACTTTTAGTAGGTGTAGAACACTTAACTACCCTTGGACAAACTGTAAACCTGTCCATATTATCACAGTTTTCAGAAACCATTGTCATGTTGTTAACCTGTAAACCTCTAACACGGCCCTTAACTACAGTAGATTCATTAGGTTGTACCATAATAGGTTTCTTACATACTGATTAGACATGGTAACACTTACCCTTCATACTCCTTAATGCTACTCTCCATTCTTTTGGAGCTATTTTCATTTCATTGGAATCTTCACCCAACAAATCTCTACAAATTCTCAACACATTAGTTCCAATGATCACAGGACATGTTCTATTGAAATCAGTGTCTGGTACAATTAAAACAGGGACAAATAACTCTACATCCATAAATGGAATTTTTACACTACACTCTATATATCCCTTGTTTTTAATAGAGAACCATCTGCGACAGACACCTCTAACCCTAAGTTAGATAAATCCTTTAACTCTGGTTGATTTTTCATGGAATTGTAACCTGAAAATGACAATGTTGTTACCATTGATCCACTGTCAACAAGACCTGTAAAAGAATTATCATTCATAAAAACAATAGTCTCATTTGACTCACCAATCATTTTGCATTTTAACTGCTGGCCTTCACATGAAATCCTGGTCCCCGGTCGGCCTTCATCAGAGACCTCTAGGCGTTTGGGTTATAATTACCTGTATTTCCTCCTTGACCCTGTCTCTGACCTTGACCTCGACCTGCATTCAACCTTCTGTCATTGGAATTACCTCTATATTGATTAGAGTTGCCTCGCCAAGCTCCACGTCCTCTGTAGTAACCACCTCTACTTCTGTTTTCATTAGCTCTACCTGATACATTACTGGTTCTACCATCCAATTTCTCTAGTATCTGGTTGAACTTGTCATTTATCTTACCTTCTAATTTTGTTTCCATGTTTCTCATCTTCTCCATTAACTTCTCCTCTAAGTCTTCAGATACTGACATTCCATGCTGATGAACTGGCTTTTTCTCTGAAATGCTAGAACTTATCAAGATTTCTTTTTCTACTCTTCTAATCTCTAACAACAACCTGTCATAACTCTTGATATCATCATATTTATGTCTCGTTTGAGCCTTAAGATTCTCTGAACTCAATGAAGTCCAAAACTTATGTCTTAACAAGTCATTCTTAGATGCATGATCAAGATACCCCCTATCGATACCATTTTGTAACATCGTTTCCAATCTACAACCAAATGATGATACGCACTCACCTGGTAGTTGGAAAGCATTGAAAAATTCTTGCATAATCATGCCATTGTTGGAAATTTCACCAAACAAAATGTCAAGTTTATCTAAAATTTGTTTAACACCTGCTTTCTCACCTAACGGAATCAACATTGTTTTTGCTGTACCCCTTAATGACCGTCTAATACTTTGTATCAAAATATTTGATTTTACATCAGGGTCACGCATCAGGCACTGTACTTCGAATCTCCATTCCTTGTATGATACATCCTCCTTTTGAGGAGGGTCATCCCCCGAGAATTGTGGGATTCTTGGGATGTTTGTATTAAATTCATAAACCTGATTGATGTTATTACCATCCTTGTCATAAAAGGTATTCTGGAGTTTACTGGTACTAGCATCACCAAAGTTACAAGCTAACTTTGCAAAGGGATTGGGTTTCTGTCCCTGATTCAAAGATGCATTGTAATCAGGTATAGACACCTTTGGTTTTGCACTCTGTTCTGCAGGTACAGATACCTCTGATTTTGTAGGGTTTCTATTGACTATTGATGTTTTAATAGGGTCACCATCTTTTGTAGTTTTACCATCTTTTGAGGTTTTTGAGGGGTTACCTTCTTTTGTGGTTTTTGGGGTACTGGTTGCAACACCAGCAAAATCAAGCTTCTTTTCCTCTGCTGAGGACACATCCTCACTATCCTTTTGTTTATCTTGATCAGACATTTCTACAAACTGCTGTCGCTTTATGACAAATATTTACACCAATTGAACACTACTGTACACTGAACTGATATAAATAAATATTCACAACTACAACCCAACAACTGAGTATACAACTCTTTAACTGAGCACCTCAACACAACAACAGATTATTACACCTTCAACATACAACCACAGCAACTGTTAACTGATGTAATAACTCTTAATCAACTCTACATTAAGTTATCTGGTAATTTGTTTTCTGTTGAATACTTTAAAGATAGATTAATTCATTTTATTATACCCAGTTTAAATAATTCTGTACCTAATCATCTCAGACATCTGATGAAATTCTTAAAATTCAAAACCACTAACATACTCACAATACATACAGACACTCACACAATAACTCTCTGCTCCGTAGGTCTGTCTACTGGTCAAATGGGCTGAAAGAAATTAGATTGATTAGTGCAATGCCTGCATGCTGGTTAGAAAGTGAACTCGGCTTGCTGCTACCTAAATTTTACAAACACCTAAAGAAAATTTCAGCTACCTATAAACAAGATAAATAAATAAATAAAGTATAAATATTGAACTTACAATGAAAAAATAAATAAATACAAAAAATAATTGGCAAAAAAAAAAAAAACAATAATCAACCTGAAAAAGAAAAAAATACACTACTACAGCCAAAAGTTTACAAACAGATTTGCTTACTATAAATAGAAACACAAATAGACCTTGGAATTCCCTTTTTACACTAGACCTCAGTTTTCAGTACAGACAATACATAAGACAAAGACAATCACTTGCACAAACAAATATGAAATAAATGCACATAGAATCACACAAGAAAATGACCATTTGTATGCACAATTGTTTACAGTACCTTTGTTCCGCAGACTAATTCACAACACGTTGTCCAGTCAAGACTTCATTTTGGTCGGTCATTGGTTTGCTGCGCGCATCAATGTGACGTCACGGTTCCGGAAGTTATCGGATACGCCTCTCGGGATCCGCCTGTGAATTCACAATGTTACGAACACACCTTTTCAATAAAGTTCGACCAGCTCCAAAACACAACACTCACAGCTGATTTAGAATAGGTCCATATGAATTCAATACACACATAGACACACAGGTTATATCGTCGAGTGTAGCATAGGCGTATATATCACTGGAATGGAAATGAAAAGGTCAGCGACTGTCCGCCTTCTCGCCAATCCGTTCCCCGGGGATTTTTCTATGGATCCTAAGTCTTTTATACCTGGTTTTCCAATTGTCGTTGGTGCCATTTGTAGACCATATCGGTACTTGGGTTCAGTTATTACCTCAAGACACAATCAAGTCAATGGTAGTTTGACCAATATATTTATTGATGGTAATAATATAAGAAAAACCTGAAATAAAGTCATTATACTTAATAAACATTTCCAAATCCTTTCTGACTTTACTTTTAAATTACAAATATAATAAGATATAGATAAGTAATAAATATATTTACCAGGCACACTATATAAATCAGCTACTGTAGATACATATGACTATTCCCGTCAAGGGTGTAGCGCCGAGTGTCCATGAAAATGGTTAGCCTCGGGAAAGTTAGTGAAAAGTTATTAATAGAAACTGGTCAAACAGGAAATGGTCAAATACGTCACCAAACATAAACACTCACATTCACATTCACACTTGACAAAACAAACGTTAACACACAATAATAGAAATAATTAAAACATTGAAACTGAAACATTTAATTACTTACACTGGTTACATACATTTTCATAAGTATAATAAATGTTGAATTGTACATTTCCTATTTCTGCTTTCATTTCAAAAATGATTGATATTTCAGACTATTACGATATATGATTGTCATCACACTGAAATGATTATTTTGCGAATCACCAATTTTTTCGGGGTAATGACCTGACCAATCAGATGAAAGGTATGGCGTAGAGAAAGCGTCACCAAAAGTTGCGTGGCGGAAGGTTAGACAAACAAAACTACTACTGTACAGTAGGTCAACACATTCATACGACTGTTATGGTTAAAAAGATGTGCATTCGGACTTTGCAACAGTGACAGTCAGTCGGCCTGGAATGAAGGGTTGATATTTTACCCATTCCCTAAACCTAAAACAAATAATGACAAATGTCGACGGTGGGTCAAGGCGTGTAATCGCCCCCACAAACAACTCAACGTCGACAGGATAACAAAAAACACTTATGTCTCTTCCAAGGTATGTTTAATTATGTTGTTAATAATAATCGTAGCATACAAATTAACGCTCTTATATATGATTTTGCGTATTTAAACAGAAGTTACGCATAGTCCAATATGTTTATTGTGAGCAAAATCAGCCAGTATGTCCTTTGCCGATTTTGAACACTACTGCCTGAATAAAATGTGTTTCATAGTGTATTAAAGATGTTAACATGCATTTTGCATTATAACCCTCGGGAAGTAAAAATTGCATACGATTTCACTTTAGTAATTTTGTCAGTACCTATATACATATTTGGTAGATCCCTTGTTATACGTATATTTTTGAACTCCTAAAGAATAATTTAGAATATGCGTTTATCTGAAAACATGTTTGTTAAAATGGTTAAGAGTCATGCTGTATTTGATTGCAGCACTTTATGAATGGCTGTGGTCCTACACCAACATATCCTGACCCCATTCCTCTGACTTCTAGCACACCCAAGCCATCTAGACCCCCTCCAAGGAACAGGAGAATCTTCAGCAAACAGTCAAGTTAAAATTAAATCTAGGAGTATAAATTATTTCCATGTACATATTCTAAAGAAAAAAATATTAATATAAAAAAAATGTCTTTTTTTAATTGAAACTCTTATATTCGACTTGTAGTTTATTGCCTCCTGGTCTTTTATAGAGCAACAATGCCTATAGTTTTGTGTTGATATATGTAAAACATTTTATTGGTAGATCAAATTTGCAGTGACCTTTGTTTGTAATTTCAGTGAATCTGAAAATCTGGAAGACCCTGATAATCAATGTAAAGAATCTTCTCAGCATGTTACTGCCACTGGTGTGTCAACTTGCTCTCAAACTGAGGAAAATTGTAAGTGCATGATGTCATTTTGATTTATGAACAATACCTAACATAGATACAGACAACAGTTTATTCAATTAAATCATGAAAATAACAAATGTAAATTTCAGTTAAATTTGAGAAAAAGTTCTTTCATAAAATTAACATTAGGATATATTCTTTCAACATGTAATTCTTTTAGAGTAAATACAATGAAATCACAAAAGGAAACACCGGTGACCAGAAGTTGTCCTTGAACTTGGAAATAGAAGGCGTGATATTTTTTCAAATTAATTTTTCCACCAGTTTCAAGTAAACAAAAATTGGGAAGGGAAAGAGATTCTTGAACGGTCAAGTCCCGAGCAGAGTAGGGGCACTTAATTTCAACAATGCCACTTACACTTCCATCACAGACAATTCCATCTGGAGTTGCCCCTAGAAATGGCAATTCTTGACTAATGCACAGTCCGCAGCCATGTTTATGCATTTATCCCTGTCTTTTAGCATACATTTTACTGGCTTTCTTTTCATTGGAAATTCCATACGACGTGGAAGAAGACTTAAATGCTTTTGGTTCTTTAATATTTTTGACATACGTACTTCAAAGAAATAGTTTTCATGTGTAAAATTTCGTAAAATTTGGACGCCGTTTGTCGTGTTTTTTCTCTCTAAATGCCATCTCTGTGAATTATATTGTTTTTGTGTTTCCGCTTGAACTTCATGAGCTTTGTTCAAGTCTATTGTTAGAGATTCTCAGCTAACACAAAAACATTTTAAAAATGTTTTTAAAACATTTTCAAAATGTTGCGAAAACATTTTTAAAAAATGTTTTAATCACGTGATTTTGTATGGTTTTTTAAACGTTTTTAAAACATTTTTGTGAAATATTTCAGCAAAATGTTGTTAGAACATTTTCTTATAATCACATGATAATGTTGCAAAAACGTTTTTAAAAATGTTTTAATCACGTGAATTTGTATGGTTTTTAAAACGTTTTTAAAACATTTTAGTGAAATATTTCAGCAAATGTTTTCGGAACATTTTCTTAAAATTTCACAAAGACATTTTACAACCATGATTTAATCACGTGATTTTGTATGGTTTTTTAAATGTTTTTAAAACATTGTACAAAATATTTCAACAAATGTTATCATTACATTGTTTTTAAATGTAACAAAAACATTTTCAAAAATGTTTTGTTCAATTTATATTTGTTTTGTTTTTAAAACGTTTCAAAACATTCAAGTCAAGGTTACAAAAGTATTTTTCCTGAATTTTTCCTTTATATCATTAAATAATGAAATATTTATATTTGAAAAAAAAAAATAAACACAAATTATATTTAATTTTTGAATCTTTTATGAAAACCCATATTCAATATGTTAATCACATTTAAATTCCATTCTCGGTACAAGTTTTAATTTATTTTCTTTTAAGTCACCGGGTTTTTAAAGGTTGAAAACGGCGTCTAATCCATTCACTGAATTTTAAAAGAACAAAATCATAGAAATCCTATGTTCACTGTTTACATGGTATAGGTAGAACAGAGCGGTGGATCTATAAGACTTAGTTAGAATCACATACACTGAAAAGGCCGATAAGGAATCCGCCCCTCGGAGAGAATAGCACAATCTGTAAAGATAAGGAAAATTGTGTTTGTATCTTAAGATAATCAATGGAAATATACAAAAAATATTTTTAAATAATTATATCAAATTTAAGTTCTTTCCTCATTTGCATTGAAAAAAAAAACAGAAAAATAATTAATATGACAATATTATTGAAGAGTAATTGTATTTACGTACACATTTGCCTTCACCAAAGGCGGGTCTTTTGAATGTGGGAATTCGAAAATACGGATGATGCAACCAACACCATGCTGTAAAGAAATTTCATTTTTAAATCAAAATATTGTTTGATGATTAACATCTCACAAAGACAACGAATGCTTGAAACAAAGATATAATTGTGTTGCCTAAAGATTGAAATATTCAAATCAAACACATGTAGGCCAATATAATCTTAACGCTTTGTCATTGCTACATACATTTGTACAAAGTCTATTGATAATCACTGGTAGTATAAAAGTAATTTTAAATGATCTTTTAAAGTCTATGATAAAGGAATAATTCTCACCATTCAAAGTTAATAAATCCCGAGGTTATTGTCGTGGTTTATATGATGCAAAGTCTTCTCATTCAAATCGCACGTAGTAAGCGAGCACATCTTGTTTACCAGAATTCAAAATTTGGCCTAGATAAGCAGCAAACCACTATACTCTGTAACGCGCTGCCCAGCAGGAGAATTGCATTAGAGGTTATCAAGACTCTGAAACTGACCAGTGTGCCAATCCCTATCTAATGCCTCAGAGTAAAATTCTGGGAGTGGATCACAGATTTGCATTATTTTTTTAAAAGACATTAAGAGTTTAGAGTTTTATTTAATGCTTATGATTTTATACATTTATTTATATTTTAATTTATTTTATTTGCCTATCCTTTCATTTATTGATTTGTTAAATCAAAGGACTTTATATAAATTATGTCTGTTTTATCAATAAGGTAAGCCAAAACTAGACTGAAATCATTATAAAATACCGGAAAAAATCTTTCAATTAAAAAAATACCACAGTTCCTCATTTTAACACTATATTCTTTCTATATTTTCTTTTTTTTCCCTTCTTAAACTAAATTTTAGAAAAATTGCAATAATACTTTATTTGAATGTTTTAAGAAAATGTCAAAGCTATAATTAAAATGTTTCAATCGTAGTGAAAATAATTATTTTAGTTAATGTTTTAAATAAACATTTCACTGCCTAGACCGGAATTGAATGTTTTTAACTAACAGCGATTTTAAGAATGTTCTAAAAAAATTTCAAATGTTCCTTACAAATGTTTAAGAAACGTATATGCAATGTTTTCGATTTACAGAAAAAGAATGTTTCATTTCATGTTTCAAGAACGTTTTTAAAACGTTTTATAAGATCTTTTAGATATTTGGAAGCTATAAAAACCCTTAAACGAATTAAGAATGTTTCAAAAACATTTTGACAATGTTCCTTCTAAAGCCCTATTTACACGATCTGATTTGTAAGATGTGGCTTGCCACATCTTACAAATCATACCGTGTAAATAGGAAAATCATAAGACAGATATGAAGTCAGAGGGAGTCAGATGGAATAGAGACATGTTCTATTCCGTCTGGCAAGTCAGATGGTTTTAACCAATCATTGACAAGGTCAGAGAGGTTGATCTATATAAGGAAGAACTAACATGTGAATTTTTCCCGCACTTCTTCTCCAGAGATAATTCAATATCAATTAATCTTATTTATTGCAATTAAAATGTGGAGGAAATCCTTGGAGGACATTTTCTATTGGCTGGACAGAAGAGAGAACTTGAAATTGACTACAGAACAGACTGAAAGATTAGTATAACTATATCAAGAAGAAGTAGATTTATTAAAACACAAATGGCTAATAAACTATCATCATTCTCCATTGTGAAATGTAAACAAAAATATTTTGGAGGGAAATATTATTGAACTTCATGTCTGACAAATCATACTGTGTAAATGAAACAATGAAGTCAGATGTAAAATCACATCTGAAATCACATCTTACAAGTCAGACCGTGTAAATAGGGCTTTAGTGTTTCAGAGACGTATTTATGCAATGTTTCAAATTTATGGAAAAGGAATGTTTCATTTCATGTTTTAAAAACGTTTTTAAAACGTAATATAAAAATCTGTGATATTTGAAAGCTAAACATGCCTTTTGAAACATTTTTAAAACGTTTTAAAAATATTTTAGAAAAATGTTCCAAAAGGATTTAATCATGATCTTTTGAAAACATTTTAAAAATGTTTTTGAAATGTTATAATGAGAAAAAGAAATGTTTTAAAAACATATTTAAAATGTTTTGTCTGAAATGTTTCGAAAAAACCTTTTTATAACACCAATAAAATGTTTTGAAAATGTTTTGTGCTACCTGGGTTCTTATAAATGTTTATATTTATCTGCTAGTAAAACTGGACAGATATAGGGCAATTTTAGATCTCCACATTTTGTATCCACTGCCTTTTGTAATTTGGCTCATAGAAGGATGCCTGTAAAAAAAATTAAATGAAAATGTTGCATTGCATTATGAAAAACTAATACAGTCATGTAAATACATTTTATTTGCAATTTATTCCAGGGGTTGAACCTATGGATGTTTTACTATAAGGATATGGAAATACGAACAGTATTCAATCTCAACGTCCATGAAACAAATATACAAAACAAGAGCTGAACAAACACGGACCTCCGAAACATCAGAGGTGGGATCAGGTGCCATGGAGGAGTGAGCATCCCCTGCTGACCGGTCACATCCGCCGTGTGCTCATTGTCATGATCGTGAAATAACGGAAAAATCCGTCGTCAATTCAGTGTATAAATAATGGACTAACAATTGGTATGAAAAACGTCAGTCAGCATTTGACTCAATGATAAATTGTATTTGCTGACAAGGTCATTGTATCGACCATAGAACTTACGAAATGATGACTTTAAACGAGACTGCTGATATTCTTGTTTCATCAACTTGCTTGTCAATAATTTACCTCGTTTAAGAAATTGTTCATACGTAGAGCATGCTCTTGCGTATCGAATCAACTGAGATATATATACTCCGTATGCAGGTGATGAAGGTATATTGCTGCATAAGTAAGGGAAGTTGACGATAGAAAAGTTAAAGTCATCACGTTTATCATATAGCTTGGTTGTTAGATTACCATTAGTGTCTTTTTCAAGTAAAATATCCAAGTATGAAGCAGAAGTGTCGGACTCTGTGGTATCTTTTATCTCAAGCTCACCAGGATATATCGTGTCGACGTAGGAATGGAAATTATCATTATTAATTGACAATACGTCGTCGATATATCTAAATGTCGAGTTGAAGGCCACAGCAAGTGTTTTCTTCTTTTCACGCATAAGATTTTGCATAAATTCTGCTTCATATGAATATAAAAATAAGTCTGCTAATAACGGAGCGCAATTTGTACCCATGGGAATTCCAATAGATTGTTGGAATACCTGGTCTCCAAAAACCACATAGATATTGTCAATCAGAAACTCAAGCATCTTCTTGATGTCAACTTCAGAGTACTTATGTGTGCAATCAGAATCTGTTTTAACAAAATAATTTTTCAAATGACCAATGACGAGGTAAGTAAACTTACGAGTTCCATTTTTGTTGAAGAAGCAGCTGTCAATGATATCAAAAAGCCTGGATTTTAATTTGTCGTGGGGAATTGTTGTGTATAAAGTTGAAAAGTCGTAAGTTTTTATGCTGTTGATTTTTGTAAAGTCTTGTGATTTCAAATTGTCCAAAAGTTCTTTAGAATTTTTAAGTATCCACATCTGATTTACACCACTTCTTGAATATATAGTTGTACAGTACTCTTGAAGTTTTTCCTTCACTACTGTCAATATTTTAGTGAGAAGTAACGAAAGAGGCTTGGTTGAACATTTACTGGAACCTGCAATGTATCTTTGTTTGTAAGGATTCTTATGAAGTTTCGGAATCCAATATATATAAGGTAGTTCAAATTCATTTTGGCTCTGTGGAATATTAAAAGTATTCAAAACTGACAGGTGATTTTGAAGAATTTCTTCCTTAGAAAGAGAAGTATATGTATAAGTAGGATTACCACTTGTAGAATTAAATCCAAGTTCTTCTAGAATGCAATTTATATAATGAGCCTTACAAACGAAGACAATGTTGTTACCTGCTTTGTCGGCAGGAACCAGTACGTACTGATCGTGTAATCTATCTAATTCTTTTTTCACTTCTGGTTTATTGAACACAGAAGGATAGATGGTTTTCATTTTGCCCCTCAATCTTTTAATACGTGACTTTAACATGGATCTGATACATTTAATCCATTCTGACAAGGTGTCAATGTCTTCTTTTTCATATCTAGCCCATCGTCTGGCGTAATTTTCAACAGAATCCATAATATTTATGAAATTCCGACGCCAGTTGAAGGATCGGGGTTCCCTATATTTAGGACCTTTTAAAATAAGTGATCTAAGGTCCTCATTACGAACTATTTTTACGTCACCTGTAATAACGTGTCCAGCAGGACTATAGTTATAGGGCGAAGAAGAACATGAACACGAAAGGGGATTATTTTTCAGATAGTCGATATCCAGGCCATGTAAAGTGTTTTTGTAATTGAAAAGTTTGGAAGCAATGGTCGATGTATATTTGTAGGAAATACAAGGCGTAGTCTTCAACTTGAAATATGGTGGAATATAAGACTGGACTCTTTTGTGATTAAGAATATTACTAATATTTACCGCGTCAATTCCTTTATTGGCATATTGAAGTTTAAGGAAAAGACGGATTGTTTTAGCTGCATTTTCTTCCGTGAAACATGCGGGTTTAAAAAGCCTATGATGTGCAATATCCATAATCACAGAACCGAGCCTATATTCAGGTGTCGAGGAATCTAAATTTGGATGTTCCTTGGTCTTTTCAAGAAGACTATTTAAAAGTTTCAAAGGGACAGAGTAAAGTTTGGTTCGAATATGATGTAGACCTAACTGTTGATTTACATAAGGTAGTAATGAATCAAAAGAGACGTCGTGTATTGCAGGTTTATTGTACGAACGATGTCCATGACTACGCTTACGCCTCTGAGTATTGTTAAAAAGTCCCATCACATTACTACTGGCTGCTGAAAACAAGAACATTTTGGAGGAAAATAGAACCTTAAATGGTAAACTTCAGACCTTATATGGAGCAAATGATCAAATTAATAAGAAGACGTACACAGAAAAAAAGGTAGAATTGCAAGCTGAACTTTCACAGGAAATCAATGTTGATGTCATCATTGGTGATGCAAAACAATTCAAATATTACACAGGTTTAACACCTATTCAGTGTTTTGGAGTACATATTTATATATTTTTTTTTCGTACTAAATGATCAAGATATACCGATACAGTTTCCATAGAACATTTCAAAAGAAGTCGTGGCATTGAATTTGAAAAGTCAATTATTTTAACAATTATGAGATTGAGACATGATTTTCATTATTCTGACTTGCCTTTTCGATTTAAAATTAGTAAACAGACAACAAGTGTTATTTTTACGCACTGGATCAATTACATGTTTTTGAGATTTGGGGGGGGGGGGTTCCATCTGGCCTCACAGAAATGTCATCAAAGAAAATATGCTACCCAAATTTAAATGACAACTTTTGGTATTCTTGACTGCACAGAAATAAAAATCAACAAACCATCATCTCTTAAGGCCCAATAACAAACCTACAGTGACCATAAAAGCCGCAATACTATGAAAGGTTTAGTAGTGACTACTGTGTGTGATCCCAGGGGTTCAGTTAAATTTGCTTCCATGTTATTTATTGGCGGTATATCTGATAAGGAAATTTTTGTTCGATCGAAGTTTGAAGACATGTTCAAAGACTTGTTGGATGAGGGTTACCTACTCCAAGGAGATGGACTCATGGCAGATAAAGGAAATAACATTGAAGAGGAAGTAGAGAAATGTGGGCTGCAATTAAACATACAACCCTTTGCAACCATTGGAAAACAAATGACAAAGAGTGATGCTTTACTAACCAAGAAAATAGCTAAAACACAGAGTTCACTTTGAAAGAGTTATTGAGAGAATCAAACGTTTTAAAATTTTATCTCGAAAATTCAAACTCTCTTTATTTACTTTGATTAACCAAATATGGTACGTCTGTGCTATGCTTTCAATTTTTTTTCCTCCTTGCATTAAAAACAAAACCTAAGTCATGGCTTTTAATTTTTTAAAAGATAAATATTAACCAGGTTACCTGCATTTCATAAATGTAATGGGGCATTTTCTTAACTAAACGCATTACCCTCAGTATGTAATGTATATATATTTTATTCATGTTTACCGGTACATGCATACCTGTAATATTTTTGTTATTTGATGAAATTTAATTACATGATGTACCGGTATATCACATATGATAAAGTATAAAAATATTGACCTAATCATATTACTAAAATATTTGTTCTGCCTGAGAAATAGAGAGAGAAATAATCTAAATTATAGTACAGAACATACATGTGTGCTTAGACCGCTTCCTATTCCAACTTCACCCAAATGGGTCATTTTCCTCTTCATGGGATTAGACACCAAGTAACTGATTTGTAATCCTTTTAAGGCTTTTAAATGGTCAACATCTTCCCCATGCACATTAATCTTCCTAAAGATACAATGTACCCTGGTAATGAATTTTAATCAAGCAACTTTAAATATTAGATTATAAATACATACATGTAGAAATTACACATTTTAATTGTTGCTAATAGTAATGTTATTTAATTTTATAAGGTTGTAATGATATATTTCTTGCATGTTAACATAAATAAGTAGTATCTAGCATGTTTGATGTCACATGAGGGCCATATTTGAAATTTTTGAAGATTTTTTATAATATTTATTTGATTGCAATTTTCTTGCATGTCAACATTGTTATGTTGCATGTTGACATATCTATCTTGCATGTCGACATATTTGATAGAAAAATAAGTTGCACACAAGGGACAGAAATATGCCACCATAAATTCACAATATATATTAAATGTAGTGTGCTATAAACACGATCTAATATCTTATACAGTCAGCTAAAGTCCTAATTTAAATCAAAATAAATAATAAATAAAAATATAAAATCAAATGATTTTGAAATATATGAATAATCATAGATTTGCTGTTCTTGAGAAAGCTCAACCTTTTCTCTCTTTTTTTCCTTAAATATTTCATCTTATTGAGCTCTCAACTACCTCCCGGGGTCATGATTTAAACACATTTAATACGACTAATGAAAGATTTGTAAAACTTTGATCCTCTACTTGGCCCTACCCTTCCCCGGCGGTAGGGTCATCATTTAAACAATCCAAAATCTACACTTTCTGATGATGCTTCAGTATCAATATAACTAATCATAGCTTTGTTGTTCTTGAGAGGGTTTAAAATTTTTTTTATATATGGAAAATAAATCTTTGATTCCCATGGGTAGCCTCATCCTAACCCAGTGTCAACATTCAAACAGATTAGAATCTAAGCTATGCAGCGATTCTTCCTTATTAACATGATCAACCATTGCTCTCTTCGGATGAAGAAATGTCCAGATTTTTTTTCCTATTTGTTCTTTCCTAAAACATTAATTAACACTTATTATGGCCTCACCTTAACCCTGGGTTCATCATTTGAACAAACTCAAACCAAAACTATGAAAAGAAGGTTTTTCTTTAAGTTTAACTCGTTTGGCCAAGGGCTTTTGAGAAGATTTTTAAAGATAATCCCACATTTTTGCTATTTCTCAATTATCGCCTCTTGAAAAAGGACGTGACCATTCTAGTGATCCAACTAATTTGTATTTTAATTAGGGATTCAGGATAATCACATAGAACATAGAAGATGATAGATGAAATGAAACGAAATTAAGACAAATTATAAAATACAATTAAAATTTCAAAGGTCCTTTAAAGGTGCTGAAACACGGATGAAGTTTAATATTTTTTCAAATTTTCTGTATAATATCGCAACTTATATGTTGATATAGCATTTCACACAAAAATATGATAAAAACATATTTCCCGGAAATTATTTTAATCTACTTATTTCGGACCGCATTTGATAAACACTTCCTTGTATTATCACAAAATGTACTAGTTCATTAATTGTATTTAAGTTTTGTTTAAGATATATATTTATAATTTAACTTCACTTGTATCAAGCAATTTCATTGGCTGAATCATTCAGAGGAACATATAACATTTTGTATAACATAACTTGCCTACGTCACAATGAGTTACGTCAATAACGTATTACTCCGTTTGACATTACTTTTAAAATAATGCTCGATTTGAAGACTTTTTCCGGAGGAAAATTGTCTCATTGTTTCATTGTCTACTCTGGAATTAAATTATAAGGAATGAAGCTAATTTCAACTTATGTTATCCGATATAACAAAACTTGGGCCAGTTTACGCTTCGCGGTTTATAAAGCGTAAACTGCCCCAGGTTATGTTATATCGATCAAACTGTCTACTGATTGGGCATACAGAAAAACAATCTACGCAAAAAAACTTTAGCAAGCAGTATGTGAAACAGTTAAGACAACCTGTCCCCAATCTCCACCCCTGCCAAGTAATTGTATTTTTTCTAAGTCCAAAAGGCATAACTCTGTCAGTTATTGCTTGAAAAAAAAACGGACGATAATGCAGCGTATAAATGATAAACTAGCAATCAGTATGAAATCATTTAATGATAGATTATATTTTCTGACACATAAACACACAATATAAAACTGCATAAAATACAACTTTGAAAATATATTGACATGTACTATATACAGTATCAAACAAAAACAAAATTTGCATGTTTCACAATAACGTATGCCAGATTATTGCATCATTTTAAATTTCAAATTCAATTGTAAAATCGTGCTGTAATTGTCGATGTGTAATTTTAGATTATCTCAGAGAAATAAAATTTGCACAACATATATATTTTCAACATTCCTTCATTCTTCCTATTCTAATAAAACGGAATGCATAATCCCGAATGACAATTAATAAACAATGCATGATTGCAAACAAAGAACTATAAAAAAAATCAAACAAACAAACAAATACAAAATTAATACATGTACATTGTACAGGCATTTTCAAGTTCAAACAATGCATAATATAAATCAAAGCACTATAAAAGAAATCAACAAACAAAATTAATACAAAATTAATATACATATACAGACATTCTCAAGTTGAAACAATGCACAATATAAATCAAAGAACTATAAATGATATCAACACACAAAATTAATACATGTACACACACTTTCAATTTTAAAAAAAGAAAAGAAAAGAAACAAGAGGCCCAGGGGCCACAGCGCTCACCTGAGCACATCAGGCTTGAATTTATCCCCCCCCCCCCAACATTTGAACAAATTAGAATCTACACTACCTGAGGATGATTCCATATAAATATCACTAATCATAGCTTTGAAGTACTTGAAAAGAAGATTTTAAAAGGTTTCCCTATATATTCCTATGTAAAATTTTGGTTGGCCATTTTGGCCCCACCCTTGCCCCAGGGGTCATGATTTGAACAAACTTGAATCTACACTACCTGAGGATGATTCCACATGAGTTTCATCTTTCCTGGCCCAGTGGTTCTGAAGAAGAAGATTTTTAAAGATTTTTCCTAAATATTCCTATGTAAAACTTGGGTCGGCCATTTTGGCCCCACCCTTGCCCCGGGGGTCATGATTTGAACAAACTTGAATTTACACTACCTGAGGATGCTTCCACATGAGTTTCATCTTTCCTGGCCCAGTGGTTCTGGAGAAGAAGATTTTTTAAAAATGCCATTAATTTTTAACAAATTCATGATTATCTCCCCTTAGAAAAGGGCGTGACCCTTCATTTGAACAAATTTGAATCCCCTTCACCCAAGGATACTCTCTGCCAAGTTTGGTTGAAATTGGCCCAGTGGTTCTTGAGAAGAAGATGAAAATGTGAAAAGTTTACAACGACGACGACGACGACGACAACAACGACAGACAACGGACAAATTGTGATCAGAAAAGCTCACTTGAGCATTTGGCTCAGGTGAGCTAAAAAAAAGAAATCAATTATATATCGACAATTGCAAAACATGCATTAAAAAAAAGAAATGTGTCTGTGACGAGAATTTTTATTTCATAGAATTTTGCGTACCTTCTTCGGCTAATTGTTGTTCAGGGGCTTAAAAGACACATGCCGTGATGATCTGTACATATTAAGGAATATTTGATAAATAACCCCCCTCCCACCTCGAACATATAATCTTTATACAATTAAATAAAATTGTTCCAAACGAATTTCGATTAATCAACAGAATATAACTATATGTTGAAAACATAACAGTTCGAACACATGTGTCACCTATATATAGTTAAGATTTTTTTTTAAATAAAGCCCTTAATTACACCTAAATAAATAAACATTACTCATCTGACACAATGAATTTAAATATTACAAAAACACAATGCTATGGTTTACCTTTATATCAAATAACGACTGCTCCCTTGCTGCTAACAAGAACAAAAAGATTGATGTAGCCGGACGACCTTGCTCTCTTGAAACAAGACTGAAATTTTTTTAATAGCTTAAACCTTTAAATAGCAGTAGTACAATATAATAAAGAAAGCCATATGACAAAAAAATAAGTTAGCTACGAGGGTTGTCCCAAAATTTCGTAGACAGAGCTCATATCTTTTAAAGAAATTATTGTATCTAAATAAAATTTTCAGGGTGGATAAACCGTGTTCTTAGCAGATAAATTACGAAGTTTTATTATGTTTACTTGAAAACTTTTCAAGTAATAACATTTAAAGTGATATCGTTCTCTAACACCCAGAGCAATCTGCAACGTCAAGAAATACAAATGTCAACAGTTCAAATTTTTGGAGAAAATATTTCAATTACCAGAATTTAATTCTTAAATTAACCGAAACGGACATAGTTATAAATGTGAAATATCTTAATTACTATGATATGATAAAACAATAAAATATGGAAACAAAGTATATGCATATATACAGGTATGAAATAATAATAATTTGAAAACGCTACATTTCTACGGGCTTTTCGTCTGTTTGCTCTAGGGGAGTACCACAATGCAGCTCTTGCCCATTTCTTAGCCCCGTCTTTTATTTTAGCTACTGTTATTTACATATACAAAGAGAACCCGTTTTAATCATTTTGAATACTCAGGATGGGATAATATTACCTAGTCTACCAAACATTTATGACTGGTACATTTTTGTAAGAGTGAATTTGGGATCAAAACACTTGATCATAGTCCAGTGCGCCGCCTGTGCCAACGCAGCCGCCATTTTTTAGAAAGTCGGATTTCAACCTCATGTATATAAAACGTTATAAAAATCATATTTATCAAAGCATAAACTCCAAACTTTGGGGAAATGTAGTTAATAGAACAGTATTAAGAATTTTCATTTCCATTAAAAAAAATCTGGGGAAGTAATTAAGTTTCCGAAGGATTTTAAATATAAAATAACAAATTTTAATTGCAACTCTTGGGTATTGCGCCGCCTACCTACACCAGACAATGAAATGCGTCTTTTAAATTGGAATAATTTCTGTAGTTACTCCATATTTGTCCATAAATTTATTAGATAGTGTTGGTTTAATCTATATACGAAGTTTCATTAATTTATGACATAGGGTTCCTACAAAACAACGCTTGTCTACGGAATTTTGGGACAACCCTCGTAAATAAATGTCTGTGAATACGTAAACTTTTTATTCAAAAAAAAAACTCTTTTGTGTGTTTTCTAACAAAAAAAATAATAATAATTCTTGAGTATAAAAGTATTACTATTAAATATCAACAAAAAAAAAACTCTAGAGAAAAAAAATTCTTTTAAGTGCAATATCTCCATCTCGCTTTTACAAACGCAGCATCCATCTCAAAAGAACCAATTGTCACAGAAAATTTGGCGATTAACATTACTGCAATAATTACTAAACTTAAAAGAAAAAAAATCCACACAATTTTTTAAAAGCAATAAATATTTGTAAACTAAACATAAAACACGAATTCCAAGCACTCCATCATTTTTGCAAGGTCTAATCAAAGCTTAAATTTGCTTTGCTCCATATCTCAGAAACAATGTAAACGCACTTGAGTTGAGAAATCATTGAATCCATCTTCAGAATAAAAACTCAGCACCATATTGTAGTAAAAGTTCAGCGATACTGTCATGACCATATAAGTATGTTATGTACAGTGGACTCTTGTTGTCTTTATTGCACAAATTTACTCAAGTATTATTTCTTAATAATAATAATTCGACCGTGCTGTAGTGTCCATTTTCACAGGCTATGTAGAGTGGACTGGTTCCTTCGTTGTCACATAAATTGATGTCTGCCCCATTGTTCAATAAAAGTTTAACCATGCCTTCATTTCCATTGAAACATGCTAGGAACAACGGACTACAGTTGCCTTTGTTGCATAAATTTACATCAGCACCTGAATTTAATAGAAGTTCGATTGTGCTGCAATGTGAGTTTTCACAAGCTACCCAAAGGGAAGTGTTTCCATCTTTATCACGTAAATTTATGTCAGCACCGTTGTTCATTAACAGTTGTACCGTGCTATCAAGTCCATTTTGACAAGCTATAGAAAGAGGACTGAATCCATCATTATCACATAACTTGATGTCGGCACCGTTGTTCAGTAACAGTTGTACCATGTTATCATGACCATTTTCACAAGCTATATAGAGTGGACTGGCTCCATTGTTTGTAGATAAATTAATGTCGGCACCATTGTTCAGTAGCAGTTGTAACATGTTATCATGTCCATTTTGGCAAGCTATAGAAAAAGGACTGACTCCATTCTTGTTACATAAATTGATGTCGGCACCGGTGTTCAGTTACAAGTGTACCGTGCTATCATGTCCATTTTGACAAGCTATATAAAGAGGACTGAATCCATCATTATCACATAAATTGATGTCGGCACCGGTGTTCAGTAACAATTGTACCGTGCTATCATGTCCATTTTGACAAGCTATATGAAGAGGACTGAATCCATTCTTATTACATAAATTGATGTCGGCACCGGTGTTCAGTAACAATTTTACCGTGCTATCATGTCCATTTTGACAAGCTATATTAAGAGGACTGAATCCATCGTTATCACATAAATTGATGTCGGCACCGTTGTTCAGTAACAGTTGTACCGTGCTATCATGTCCATTTTGACAAGCTATATAAAGAAGACTGAATCAATCGTTATCACATAAATTGATGTCGGCACCGGTGTTCAGTAACAGTTGTACCGTGATATCATGTCCATTATGACAAGCTACCCAAAGAGGACTGAATCCATCGTGAGCACATAAATTGATGTCGGCACCGTTGTTCAGTAACAAGTGTACCGTGCTATCATGTCCATTTTGACAAGCTATAGAAAAAGGACTGAATCCATCATTATCAAATAGATTGATGTCGGCTCCGGTGTTCAGTAACAATTGTACCGTGCTATCATGTCCATTTTGACAAGCTATATTAAGAGGACTGAATCCATCGTGAGCACATAAATTGATGTCGGCACCGTTGTTCAGTAACAAGTGTACCGCGCTATCATGTCCATTTTGACAAGCTATAGAAAAAGGACTGAATCCATCATTATCACATAGATTGATGTCGGCACCGGTGTTCAGTAACAATTGTACCGTGCTATCATGTCCATTTTGACAAGCTATATGAAGAGGACTGAATCCATTCTTATTACATAAATTGATGTCGGCACCGTTGTTCAGTAACAGTTGTACCGTGCTATCATGTCCATTTTGACAATCTATATAAAGAGGACTGGCTCCATTCTTCTCACATAAATTGATGTCGGCACCGTTGTTTAGTAACAGTTTTACCGTGCTATCATGTTCATTATGACAAGCTATATTAAGAGGACTGAATCCATTCTCCTCACATAAATTGATGTCGGCACCGGTGTTCAGTAACAGTTGTACCGTGCTATCATGTCCATTTTGACAAGCTATATAAAGAGGACTGAATCCATTCTTATTACATAAATTGATGCCGGCACCGGTGTTCAGTAACAATTGAACCGTGCTATCATGTCCATTTTGACAAGCTATATGAAGAGGACTGAATCCATTCTTATTACATAAATTGATGCCGGCACCGGTGTTCAGTAACACTTGTACCGTGCTATCATGTTCATTTTGACAAGCTATATAAAGAGGACTGACTCCATCGTTATCACATGAATTGATGTCGGCACCGTTGTTCAGTAACAGTTGAACTGTGCTATCATGTCCATATTGACAAGCTATATAAAGAGGGCTGAATCCATCGTTATCACATAAATTGATGTCGGCACCGTTATTCAGTAACAGTTGTACCGTGCTATCATGTCCATTTTGACAATCTATATAAAGAGGACTGGCTCCATCATTATCACATAAATTGATGTCGGCACCGTTGTTCAGTAACAATTGTACCGTGCTATCATGTCCATTTTGACAAGCTATATTAAGAGGACTGAATCCATCCTTATCACATAAATTGATGTCGGCACCGTTGTTCAGTAACAGTTGTACCGTGCTATCATGTCCATTTTGACAAGCTATATAAAGAGGACTGGCTCCATTAATATTACATAAATTGATGTCGGCACCGGTGTTCAGTAACAGTTGTACCGTGCTATCATGTCCATTTTGACAAGCTATATAAAGAGGACTGGCTCCATTCTTCTCACATAAATTGATGTCGGCACCGTTGTTCAGTAACAGTTGTACCGTGCTATCATGTCCATTATGACAAGCTATATAAAGAGGACTGGCTCCATTATTATTACATAAATTGATGTCGGCGCCGTTGTTCAGTAACAGTTGTACCGTGCTATCATGTCCATTTTGACAAGCTATATAAAGAGGACTGGCTCCATTCTTCTCACATAAATTGATGTCGGCACCGTTGTTCAGTAACAGTTGTACCGTGCTATCATGTCCATTTTGACAAGCTATATAAAGAGGACTGGCTCCATTCTTCTCACATAAATTGATGTCGGCACCGTTGTTCAGTAACAGTTGTACCGTGCTATCATGTCCATTTTGACAAGCTATATAAAGAGGACTGGCTCCATTCTTCTCACATAAATTGATGTCGGCACCGTTGTTCAGTAACAGTTGTACCGTGCTATCATGTCCATTTTGACAAGCTATATAAAGAGGGCTGAATCCATCGTTATCACATAAATTGATGTCGGCACCGTTATTCAGTAACAGTTGTACCGTGCTATCATGTCCATTTTGACAAGCTATATAAAGAGGGCTGAATCCATCGTTATCACATAAATTGATGTCGGCACCGTTATTCAGTAACAGTTGTACAGGGCTATCATATCCAAAATGACAGGCAAGTGAAAGAGGACTGTTTCCATCTTTAGCACATGCATTGATGTCAGCACCATTGTTTAGTAAGCAGATGATAGTTTCATTGCGTTTTTTTTCGGCATTGGTATCCATTCCAGCTTCTTTCAAATGTCTCTCATCATTTACAGCAGCAAAAAACAATGGTCTGATCATTTCATCACTGAAAAGCATGTTTACATCACTACCAAGGTTAACTAATTCTTGAATTATTGAAAAATTATGAAATAAACAAGCAATGTGAATTGGAAAAAGCCCATTCCATTTTTCTAGTATACCTGATTTTTTATAATCATTGCTGAGAGAATTAAGTAGTTTTAAATCGCCATTAGCACATATAGCAGGGAATATAGGATACTCCCTTACCTTCGTTTCCGGGATACTTTTTAAGAGAAAGGAAGAAATATCAGTGTGACAAAATACGATTAGTCCGACTAAAGGACATATTTCACCTCCCACATCAATAATGTTAAGTCTTGAGAAGAAAGTTCCAGTGCCCTTAAATTCTTTTGTAAAATTTGATCTGTCTAAATCACATTCAATTCTCACAAGTAGCTCTCCTGGTGATTCAATTTTTTCCTTGAAAGATTTGATTGCACTTTCATTGCGTAAACATGGATTGAGTAGAACATCTACAATGTGTTCTGTTTGCATATCACTAATAAACCTGTCTACAAGATCATCAATGTACTCTTCAGGAAGGTAAACAGTGAACGGATCGCGATCTTCCTCTTCTGTATCGTCATCTATCCTCACACGTCGTCTCAGAAAACCACTGTCTGCGTACTGTATTGTCTCTTGTGGACAATCAACACCAAACACCAGAGTCGTTATCTCCATAATAAAGTCGTGAAGAAATTGGAAAGCATTTCCGACACGTTTGACATAAGATCCTTTCAGTTCATGTAGAGTACTACGAATGACTGATACATGTGTGTTTTCTTGTAGCTCACACATACCTAAAACTTCTTTAAATTTCATCAAACAAATATCATTTTTTACAATAGCATCGATTTTCAAATTGTTTTTAAAAGCCACTATCAAGATAAGTGAGCAAAATCTTTTCTTGTCAGTTTTCTTCCAAATTTCAATTTCCTTTTTAATAAATTTGTACGGATTTTTAAAGAAATCGACCCCCTTTTCTTTGTAGTTCGCATCCCTTGAATAAAGCTTACAAAGTAATGGGAAGTAGGCTTCTGTTTTGATGATTTCAGTGACAACCTCTTCCGATAAATGGAGATTCTGTGAATACTGATTTAAGATCGCTCTTTTCTCGTCAATCGTCAGTCCATTTTTTTCGTTATCAATCTCTACTGCAGATGAGTCATCTAATAAGTTACCCTTGATTCTCTTGTCATAAAAGACGCATCTTCTACATGATATCAATAGTTTATTCTTTTTCAAGCAAATCTCCAGCGTTTTCTCTAAACTTTTCCATGAGTGATACAAAATTTCATCTAACGACTCCTTACCTAAAGGATCGTTGAATACGAATAATATACGATTTTCTGAGACTCCGGTTGAACAGATCTTTTTAATTTCTTCCACCTTATCCACCGGTATGACATTCCATTCCTGCTCCTTTAGAATGAGTGCAATATGCTGAATTATTGCAGATTTTCCGGATCCAGAATTTCCAACCACTGTGATGATGTTCCGACTTTTAAGTTTTTCTCGAACCACTTCACTTGCTCTTGTAGGAATGAAGGCAATGTCATCTTCTCGCCAATTGTCCAGAATCTCATTTACCAGGGTGTTTTCTGTAAGAGATATATCCTCTTGAAATAAAAAAAAAGTGTAAAAAAAAAAAGAAGGTAAATTGTAATATTAAATTCAATCATTTCCGTAAAACTTGATAATTTTCAACTTAAACTGTTTATTTAATTTCGATTTAGTTTTGAAACATATTGTTTCAGTCTAAATTGTAAATGTAGTATACGAGATATCTACTAGAAAAAAGTATGACATATAAAGTATTGCGGAGTAGAAAGAAATGTATGTTCGGGTTATCAATTAATTGATGCATATTCTGAAGCAAAAATTAAAAAAATAATGAATAGAAAGAATTTAGTCATGGTATAGAAAAAAAAATATGAGTATTGGGTAAATATCCATCACACGTAAAGCTAGTGTTAATGTAACGAAGAGCGTTACAGATGTTCCCCAAACTCTCCCAAATTCCTTTTCCGTGCATTATTCCTGTAAGAGTTTTTTTTAATTTCCTCAGTATCGAACGATTTCATTTTAAAACTAGAGGTACTGTTAACAATGTGCACACTAAATAATACCTCACCTCCCATAATATCCATGTGTTGCTATATACTGTTTTACGGTACTGTGTAAAGAGTAATAATTCTCCTATCAAATGTTATCCAGAAGCTTCTATGTGACGTCATAGGTAAATATATAATGAAAATGTCCATGTTTCGCTATGGGGAAACTTAAAATACGTGTCGAATAAAAAAGTAAAATAAGAGATGCACAATGGCAACATGTAATAAAGATTCTGTGAAAGTTTTATTAAATTTGACTCAGTAGTAAAAGAGGAATTGCGGATAATTGATAAAGCGTAGCAGACAGACGGACAGACAGACGGACGGACGGACGTACATGTATAGACGGACGGAGATATCGATAACTATATACCCTACCACTTTTTAAGCGGGTGGTATAATAAAAGAATTTCAATGATATCAACTATATGTATTTAACATTTGCATTCGCACACACGTTCATACATATGCAAGATGATCATGGTATGTTGGCAAAACTGTTAACAGATATTTATCTACTGAGAATAAAGCAAAATAAATGCAAATCTAAATGTTACTAATTTTACCAAAATATCCATTTTTGTGCATGCGCACATGCACACACGTTCATGCATTCAATTTTCATAGTAACCTGATATGGGAATGCATTATACCTATTCGTATTCTAAATTTCTTCCCATCTTGAAGAATTTGAACCAAGAAAGTTATAGGCATAGAAAATTCAGCCAATCACATAGCAGCACACGTTTACGCACGTGTTTTCATGATAATTCTTTTATATCATACTGTGGATCCTCATCTAGTATGACTATATTCAAAATTTCAAAAGGATTATATACCATTCACGGTAGCCTAGTGGTAGAGCGTTTGCTTCGTGATCGGGAGGTCCGGGTTCGATTCTCGTTCCTGGCGCGGCGTCAAACCTAAGACGTAAAAATAGGTAGTGACTGTTCCTTCGCCAAGCGCTCGGCATTAGAAGTGAAAGTCACGGGTCTTTCGGAAATGACCTTAAAAACGTAGGTCCCGTGTCACGGTAGGCGCTGGCACGATAAAGAACCCTCACTGCTCAATGGCCCTGAGTGCCGAGTATAGGTCTAAATTTGAAGCCCTTCACCGGCATACGGTGACGTCTCCATATGAGTGAAAAATTCTCAAGAGGGACGTTAAACAATATACAATCAATCAATCAAAAGGATTATGACAACACAAAGATATTGAGACTTTAGGTTCAGCCAACATTCATGTGCATAATATCTTTTTATATTTTGATCATGTCATCTAGAGTATATTACTAATATATCCATACATTATGAGTTTCAAAACATTTTTTAAAAAATAGAAAATTACGGCTAAATTAATTATATTGGTCAATTCATGCTCTTGCAAGCACGTACTGCAAAATGACCTTCGTTCTGCAAATCTACGTAACATGTCTACTGACACTAAAAAGGTTTAATCTAAGTCGTATATGTAGTATTGTTCGGAAGTGTTCTTGTAAAGTCGTATATGTAGTTTAGAAGAACAAAATTTTCCCAGGAAGAATAATAATAATAATAATAGTAAGAAACAAGGTAAAAATAGTATGTTCCCCAACTTAGTTTGGGGACCATAATAACATAATTTTATTGCGAAAGCTCAAAAGATTTTCCTTAATATCTTCTAGAAATAGAATGTTTCACATAGAAAAAAAGCAGCTAATCGGAGGTAAGGGATATCATGTGTACATTTTGAATTTTCTTTTGGAAAGGTAACAGTTAAATTGCCAACATGATAAATTTTTACTTTTTTCGTTCTAGTTAATTAAAAATACACAACACTACAGACGAAAAAAAAAACAGATGGTCATTTATAAATTATATCTATCATTTTAAGTGAAAGCAGATCAAAAAATACTGTGAAAGTTTGGTAAATATAATTATAAATGTAAAAGCAAGTTGAAATGAAGTGATAGACCAGTAATGGAAAAGTCTTACAATATTGAATACTGTGCGTTATCTCCATATCCTTCTATATATAGTTGTAGACCAGGTCTTACTTGAAGGAAGTGATAATGTCAAGGAAAAGCTACAGCATGAATTCGAAGGAGAAGTCTGAAGAAGAGGGGCGCCTCACTTAACAACACCGGCATATTACAAATCAATGATAAATATACAGGCCTAAAGTTTTGTAGTTCATATACATCGAGAACTCTCAAAGATCAAATTCACAAAATATGTGTATGTACTTTTCCGGATAACTAAACAGACATTTTTGCAATCAATTGATCATTTGCAGTATAGTTTGCACCATAGTTCTGACGTCTAGTACAGTATCATGGGGATTTTTTTTGCGTAGCCAACATTTATTCAAATTGCAAGAATCTTAAGGAAACATATTCCACATTACTAATATTGAGAAATGTTTTTGTCAAATTCAGTCAAAAGTCAAATGTTAGAATGAAACACTAGTTCCCGTCATACATGTATATCATAATTATGTAGTTAATATTTTAATGATAGTAATTATTAAGTAACCTTTGTTTTTGGACTTGGTTTTCAATTCTTGCAAATGCTTTTCCACAGATGATAATTTTTCCAGTAGAGATTGGTTATTTTTATAACCTTGCCTAAGTTTTTCTATGACTGTTGTTTCGTACTCCTCTTCTAAGGCCTGATTTTGAATATTACTCAGTCCAGACAAATAGTCTTTGTTTGTGTACGTTTGCAGTCTTTGACATATATCAGTTATGATTGACCACGTGTCATCAAACTCTGTCTGTGTTGTAGAAGCCGAGCTTATATGTCCAAACATGTTGTTTCTTATCAATCGTATCCTCTCAATGTCATCGCCGATCGTTATTTCTCCTACTGACGGCATCGTGTTTCCACCCCAAGCTTTTGTTGGACAAGGAATCTTTGTACATATGTTTCTTATCAGTGTATATAATAACGTAATATCAAATTCCTTATAACCATTAGTTTTGGCGCCTATAAGACAAAGTTCTTGTTCAGGGCGTATTTTCTTATAAATTGATGATGCTTTCACTTTGTTGTAGACAAGACCAGGAGGTACTTCCATTTCTAAGACATCTCTACAAGCCTGGGTCAGTTCTTCGTTTATTGCCATTCCTAGTTTAGCAAACCTAGAACGGCCGCCAGGGTCTGGTCCAGAAGCCATTTGGTTTTTAAAAGACTTATTCACAATCTGAAATTATAATTCAGCAATTTATTATTTTTCAAATATCCCGTTTTACAGGATCTAAAATAATAACAAACTATTTTTATTTTCTCATTCAGAATATTTTCGACAAAGTCAAAATGTACTTTACTTTCACATATAAAGGTATCGTATCTATTTCATTTCTAATTTCTGTAGCCTCAAAGTATAAAAGCCAGGATAACAACTTACGAGCATAGACTTTAATGTGACAATCAATCAGGTTATAATTCAAATATACGTGGGTCTAGCTCCCTTTGAAAATGAAAACGCAATCCATGTCAATTTAGTTAACATAATGTGGTCATAAATAGAGCTTTGTATGTCATTAAAGTATCTATATAAGAAAGATTCAAACAGTTTAAAACAAATCTCTGAACCTCTCTATTTTCATCGTTTGTGCATTGATCTACAGATAAACGACCAGGAAAATATTTAATTGTAATAATGAAGCTTTAACTAGTTTTGGAAGAGACATTTACAACTTCTTAGGAAAAGTCTTGTCACAATGAATTCGCGTGTGAAATAAGAAACCCCATATCCTCACTGCCCCAAATTAATGAATTGTTTTTGTATTGAAGGAAAAGTCTAGTTACAAGGAACCCACCTGTGAAAGAGGGAAGAAGGATATGGAAATAACGACCAGTATTCAATCTCAACGTCCATTTAACAAATATACAAAATAAGAGCAGAGCAAACACGGACCTCCGAAATATCAGAGGTGGGATCACGTGCCATGGAGGAGTGAGCATCCCCTGCCGACCGGTCACACCCACCGTGTGCTCGTTGTCATAATCAGGAAACACCGGAAAAAATTCCATGGTCAATTCAGTGCATAAATAATGGACTAACAATTGGTATGAAAAACGTCAGTCAGCATTTCATTCATTGATAAATTGTATTTGCTGACAAGGTCATTGTATCGACCATAGAATTTACGAAATGATGACTTTAAACGAGACTGTTGATATTCGTGTTTCATCAACTTGCTTGTCAATAATTTGCCTCGTTTAAGAAATTGTTCAAACGTAGAGCATGCTCTTGCATATCGAATCGACTGAGATATAAATACTCCGTATGCAGGTGATGAAGGTATATTGCTGCATAAGTAAGGGAAGTTGATGCTTGATTCAATTCAAAGTTTTTTTTTGTGGGATAATACTTTTGCATAAAACAGACAGTAAGACAAACGGACTGGCGCGCAGGTTCGGTGCAAAAACAATATTCCCCTAATCTTCGATAACGGAGGCATAAAAAATTAAACAACATACATCGTTGAAAGTATGATTATGCAGTGTACATGAACACGGGTGATTAAATTGATAAATTTAGCATTTCTTAAGAAATATATATGCCGTAATAAATGCAACAGTAGTGCGTGCATGAAAAACAATATTTTAACATTTAGTATGCACTGATACCCTTTATGAAATATCCCCCTGTGTGTGTGTGGAGGGTGTACATGGTTTGTATATTTGAGAAGGACTATTCAGTGAATTTATAATCAAATGACGTACTTTAAAAAGCTTTTGAAAAAAGTGTTTCAAATGAATTACAGAAACATGAATGACGCCGAGACCCCTTGGAAAGGATTTGGTTGGGGACTTGAATTTTCAAGGATTTTAAATCATAAAAATTAGAAATAATCAGATTTATGCAGTGAATACGATATAAATCCATTTATCACAGCGCACCACGCCGTATAATGCGCGCGCAATATACGCGCAGAGCATAGGAGCAGTCAGATATCAACCATCCTCAAAGATACACGTCTTAATTTGAGTATTGCTTAATTGGGGAAATATTTTCAAAACATTTTCTAAAACACTTCTTTGGAGATATGCCTAAGCGCAAGTCATCCGCAACTGTGGCTACTGCTGCAAAAAAGTCCACCAGAAAAGAAAGAGCTGCAACCAAATCGCACCAAAATGAAGGGGGAAATGACGATAATACCATTCACGGCACGGAAGAGGGCATTAACGAGCCTGTTAGCTCAATAGGTAAGTCTGACTACTTACCTACCCCTATTTTTAGTATAACTGATGCATTGGGTTGCACGATCCCTTTCAAAACCCGCGAAAAAATACAAAATGGGGAGTATTTAGATCTGGGCGTTCTGTTAGAAACGACGGAAGAAAGGGACAAGAAAAATAAAATTAACCTAGTAGATGGGGAACTGGTTTTGCAAAAAGGCAAAAGTAGCAAAATCACTGATATCGGGAAATGGACAGACGCATTCCTTGTATTTACTAGCATTTACGTCGAAGCTCAACCCGATCAATCACTTGGCTTACTGAAATATATGCACACGATTAGACTGGGCTCCTATAGATCTCCCACAGGCTGGAAATTGTATGACGAGCAATTTAGACTTAAAAAGGCAAAAAATAGTTCTATGGAATGGGGGCAAATCGACAATGAACTTTGGATGTTATACGTAACTTCTCCAGTTACCATTCCCCCAAAAAACAGTTGAACCGTCAAAAGGCATGTGTTTTGATTTTAACTACAAGGGTGCATGTAGTAAACCCTATTGTATTTACGCACATCGTTGTATCAGGTGTGCATCTGACCACCCAATGTCCACTTGTCCTCGTAGCCCAGCCCCACGCTTTCCCATGCAAAAGCAGCCTTTTCGTTTTCAATCACCAAATCAGCAACCACGCCCAGGGCAACCCCCAAACTATAGATTTCGCTACCCCCAGGGGGCTAAAGCACCTCGGTCATTCTCCAGTAGATATTTCTCAACTCTCAATATTGATACAGTCATATCCAAACCATGATGCGGGCAATGAGTTATTAAATGGGTTTAAATTTGGATTTCCCCTTCACTATATAGGCCAACGCACTCACTTGGAGTGTAAAAATTTAATTTCGGCAAACAAGCATCCGAAGGAAATTCAGAATATATTGCAAAGTGAAATTGATATGGGTCGCATGGCCGGACCTTTCTACAATATACCACTTTCGAATCTGAGGGTGTCTCCATAGGCGTCGTGCTAAAATCTAGCGGGGGGTGGCGTTTAATTTCTCATCTGTCATATCCACATAACAATAGCGTGAACGACTTCATTGATAAAGAACTTTCATCTGTACACTACTCATCATTCGATAGCGCTATCGAAATGATAAGTCAACTCGGAAAAGGCGCTTTATTGGGCAAAATGGACATAAAAAGTGCATTTAGACTTTTACCAATTCAACCAGATGATTTTTGTTTACTTGGCTTCAAATTTGGGGGTAAATACTACATTGACAAATGTTTGCCATTTGGCTGTTCTATTTCATGCGCTACATTTGATAAATTTGCGTCTTTTTTGGAATGGACCGTCAGATCGCAATCTGCTTGCTCATATGTCACGCACTATCTTGACGATTTCCTCTTTGCCGGTTCAGCGAAATCCGACGATTGCTCAAAACTCATGAGGCAATTTGGGGAGTTATGTAAAGCACTGGGAATTCCTCTTGCCATCGATAAAACTGTCGGACCCGTCACAAAATTAACTTATCTGGGTTTGGAAATTGACACATGTCTCGGGCAAGTCCGCATCCCCAGCGAAAAACTAATCAAACTTAAGATCTCGTTGACAGAAATGGCAAATAAATCTAAAGTCACTTTGAAGGAGATGCAATCTCTCGTCGGCCAATTAAACTTTTGCACCAAAGCAGTGCGATCTTCCCGCGCCTTTAATCGCCGGTTTTACGACGCGATGATTGGCGTACAAAGACAGCATCATTTTATCCGCATAACAAAATCCATCAAAGACGATTTACTCATGTGGCTCAATTTTTTGAACCACTTCAATGGCATATGCTATTTTAATGATGTTGATTGGTTAAGTAGTGATATTCTTCAATTGTATACAGACAGTGCTGGGGTAAGAACCTAGGGTGCGGGGCATATTTAAACGGTAAATGGGCCCACTTCGCTTGGCCCTCAACATGGGGGGATACGGAAATTTTGAGAGATGTTACCTTTTTAGAGCTTGTTCCAATAGTCCTGGCAATGACATTGTGGGGAGAATACTTCAGATCAAAAATGTTATTTTTAGAGTAGATAACGCAGCCCTTGTATACATCTTGAACAAACAGACGTCAAAATCTAAAAGAGTAATGCACTTTGTTCGCTATTTAGTATACCTATCAATGAAATACAATTTTAGTTATAAAGCAGAACATATCCCTGGTTTATGTAATAATATTGCGCGTTTTAAAAAGTGTGGTCGTATCATTAAAAGCATCAGTAGAAAGACATGATAAAATCCCTAAAATGTAAATTTATTTCCAATTGATGTCTATTTTTACACACGATGATTTTCGACATGAATAGCAAATTTGTAATCTGATGAAACGAGGACAAATAGAGGTTAAAATAAAGCAAAATCTTACTATAATGCACCTTTAGGAGCAATCTAACCTGTGGTATGACTGATCTTGATCTGTGAAATCACATATTTTTGTGGGGGTTTAATTTTCGTTGTTATCATTGTATGACGAGACTCACGAATTCATGTCACACACATAAGTACTCAATATTTCTTGATCCACGAAACCAAATCCCCGCGAACCAAGAATTTTTTCTCAAATCACCAAAATTTGACTCCACGAAAATATGTGATTGTACAGTATATACTTTGCCTATAATAACATTTGAGTTTGTGCTTTTTAACTGATTCATACACGTCATGGGACAATAAATATATTGAAGGATCTTTTATATGTACGAGGGTTGTCCAAAAAGATCGTCGACAATGACGTTTTTGTCAAGATAAATGGTTCTATATAAATATTTTGGATATCAAATTATCTCTTATGAAAAAACAAATCAGTAAAATTTGATTTTTATGGATGGAAGGTAATATTTTTGTAAAAATCGGGGTCTTTACAGGTCGCAGATAGTGCGCACGGACCAGTCTGACGTTAAGCTACTTTCATTATAACGTCAAACATTTGGATTTTGACTTAATACATATTCATGGACAAACACTTCATTTCATTTTTATGGCGCAACGCACTTGCAAGTGCTAGCAATAATCTTTAAGAATAGATTATAATTTATTTTTTTTTAATTCAAAACAATGCACAAATATTTACGAGCGTCATCTAAATAAATAGGTTCTATACACAAACTGCACAGCCTAGTCCGACGTGTGCTAGATATATAACGACATCTTTAAATTTTTGTAGTGTCTTCGAATTTGTACACACAGTTCAAAAATCGTATATACCAATCTGAAATTGATACACTAAATATAATTTAATAATTTCATATTATTTTAACAAATGTTTTTTCTCTTAGGTCTTTTCAACCGTTTAAAATCTTATTTTTTGATCGGACCCTGCCCCGTTCAGATAGGCGACGTCACTTTTTTGGTCGAGTTTTGGCACATATTTGTGAGGATTTTTGTTTCGTATTTGTACTGTCTATATAGTAAACGATACATTGGATATTATATAATGAGTATAGCCTCTTTATTTGTGTTACATCAATTTTTTATTAATTTTTGACTTATATAGAAAATATTCCTTTTAGTATGAACACTTTATATCACATTTTATATCATTTTAACCTTGGTCCATGCGTACTTTCCGCGACCTTTAAAGACCCCGATTTTTTAAAAAACATTACGTTCAATCCATAGAAATTAAAACATTCTGATTTATTTTTTTTCATAAGAAATATTTTCTTCAAAAGTTCACCACTACCCCTGGGATAGTAAATTTCTATTTGTACCCTAACAAAAAAATACTATAGTTAACCATAGTTAACTATAGTTAACTATAATTTACTATAGTTTACTATAGTTTACTATAGTTTACTATAGTTAACTATAGTTTACTATAGTTTACTATAGTTTACTATAGTTAACTATAGTAAATCATAGTGTCAAAGTTTTTGTCAAAGTTTTTTCAAAGTGTCAAAGTTTTTGTCGAAGTTTTTCAAAGTGTCAAAGTTTTTGTCAAAGTTTTTCAAATTGTCAAAGTTTTCGATAAAGTTTTTCAAAGTGTCAAAGTTTTCGATAAAGTTTTTCAAAGTGTCAAAGTTTTCGCCAAAGTTTTTCAAAGTGTCAAAGTTTTCGCCAAAGTTTTTCAAAGTTCAAAGTTTTCGCCAAAGTTATTCAAAGTGTCAAAGTTTTTGCCAAAGTTTTTCAAAGTGTCAAAATTTTCGCCAAAGTTTTTCAAAGTTACAAAGTTTTTGATAAAGTTTTTCAAAGTTTCAATGTTTTTGATAAAATTTTTCAATGTATCAAAGTTTTCGATAAAGTTTTTTGAAGTGTCAAAGTTTTCGATAAAGTTTTTCGAAGTGTCAAAATTTTGGATAAAAGTTTTTCACAGTATCAAAGTTTGCAATAGGGTTTTTCAAAGTGTCATATTTTGCGATAAAGTTTTTCTAAGCATCAAAGTTTTCCATAAAGATTTTCTAAGTATCAAAGTTTACGATTTTTTTCGAAGTGTCAAAATTTTCGATAAAAGTTTTTCGCAGTGTTAAAGTTTTCGACAAAAATTTTAAAAGTATCAAAGTTTTCGCCAAAGTTTTTCAAAGTGTCAAAGTTTTTGATTAAGTTTTTCTAATTATCAAAGTTCACGATAAAGTTTTTCAAAGTGTCAAAGTCTTTGTTAAGGTTTTTCAAAGTGTCAAAGTTTTCAATAAAGTTTTTTTAAGCATCAAAGTTTTCGATTTTTTCGAAGTGTCAAAATTTTCGATAAAAGTTTTTTGCAGTATCTAAGTTTTCGATAAAGTTTTTCAAAGTGTCAAAGTTTTCGATAAAGTTTTTCAAAGTGTCAAAGTTTTCGTCAAAGTTTTTCAAAGTGTCAAAGTTTTCGTCAAAGTTTTTCAAAGTGTCAAAGTTTTCGTCAAAGTTTTTCAAAGTGTCAAAGTTTTCGTCAAAGTTTTTCAAAGTGTCAAAGTTTTTCAAAGTGTCAAAGTTTTCATCAAAGTTTTTCAAAGTGTCAAAGTTATCACTATAGTAAATCAAAGTTTTCAAAGTGTCAAAGTTTTCACTATAGTTAACTATAGTAAACTATAGTTAACTTTAGTTAACTATAGTATTTTTTTGTTAGGGTAATAAGAGTAATGTAAAATAATCTCTGTACCATGAAATGTGCACCTCAAATCGTACTCTCCTAATCCTTTCACAAAAATAATTATTCAACACTGACAAACATTTTTAATTTCGACATACGATTAAAAAATGTATCATTTCCCGTTTGCCAGACGATTCTAGCAGCATTGTCCAAAAATAAGAGGACAGGTACTTTCGATAGAAAGAAGAAAGTCAGTTTCAAACTACTATATGCGGCATAGTGTTGAACCTTTGCATCTTTTTGTTTAAGACGACCGAGTAAAGGTTGATCGGTGAGTTAAACACTGTTAGTAAACAAATTGTAGAAATATATTAGCATACCTGAGTTTTAAGCTTTAGTTCCGCATGAATTCAACATGACATTTCTGCTTATCATAAATGCTTTTTAACTCCGATTCCTGTAAGGATTCTCGTGACGTTTCATTTTCACTTTGCTAATACTGATCAACAATGATGACGTCATGAGTTTGATAATATATAACGCTGTGACATATACATAAATATTTATACCACCCAGAAACGACAATATTCTGTTTTTGCATGTTTCTATTACAACTATTGTCAAAGATTGTTATAAAAGTGGGTCAAACGCAAAAGTCTGGTCATATGAACAAATTTGGTGGTATCAAAAGAAATACACTAGTGGATTATGAAAGCACAATGATTAACGTATTGCAGATAAAGAGATAAACAGACAAAATAGAAAAAAATGTAGTCCCTGTTATATTTTGAACTCATGAGTACTTTCTCATTTCAAGTTCACCAATTTTAAGAAGGAGAATTAACGATCTCCTAACTTTGAAAACTCTCGCTTTTAAACCTATAAAACAACATCCCTGAAAACATTTGCAAAAATATCAAAAAATCCTTTTAGAACCTAAGTTAGGCTTTAATAACCGCTCAATATGATCAACTACTTCATTGTAATTACAGAGTTTTTATTAAACAAGAAGAACCCAAAGAATGGCTTCTGGACCAAACCCTAGCGGCCGTTCCAGGTTTGCTAAACTCGGAATGGCAATAAACGAAGAACTGACCCAGGCCTGTAGAGATGTCATAGAAATGGAGGTAACTCCTGGTCTTCTCTACAACAAAGTGAAAGGCTCATCAATTTATAAAAACATACGCCCCGAGCAAGAACTTCGTCTTATAGGCGCCAAAACTAATGGTTATAAGGAATTTGATATTACGTTGTTATATACACTGATAAGAAATATATGTACAAAGATTCCTCTTCCAACAAACGGTTGGGGTGGAAACACGATGCCGTCAGTAGGAGAAACAACGCTCGGCGATGACATTGAGAGGATACGATTGATAAGAAACAGCATGTTTGGACACATAAGCTCGACTTCTACCTCACAGTCAGATTTTGATGACACGTGGTCAATCATAACTTATATCTGCCAAAGACTGCAAACGTACACAAAAAAAGACTACATGTCTGGACTCAGTAATATTCAAAGTCAGGCCTTAGAAGAGGAGTACGAAACAACAGTCATAGAAAAACTTAGGGAAGATTTTAAGAATAACCAATCTCTAATGGAAAAGTTATCTTCTGTGGAAAAGGATTTGCAAGAATTGAAAAGAAAATCCGAAGACAAAGGTGACTATAATAAATACTGTCATTAAAATATTTACTACATACGATATGAGGCGGAGACTAGTGTTTCATGCTAACATCACAAATACATTTCTCAATATTAGTAATGTGGAATATGTTTCCTTAAGATTCTTGAATACTTTTTTCTGAATACTTTAAATTACATACTTTCTTGTAGTAAATATATGTTGCATTCACAAAAAACAATGCAACAGTATTTTTCAATACTTAATTCAGATTCAGATGAGTTTAAGAGCACAATCTAAGTGGACAATTATGCAGTTTTACAAAAAAATACAATTTGATTTAACAATTTTTTATTTTCTGTTTTTATACTAATTATCTTTAAAAAAAACATCTTTTTTCAGACAACACTCTGGTAAAAGAGATTCTGGACAATTGGCGAGAAGACGATATTGCCTTCATTCCTACAAGAGCAAGTGAAGCGGTTCAAAAAAAGCTTAAAAGTCTGAACCTTATTACAGTGGTTGGAAATTCTGGGTCTGGAAAATCTGCAATAATTCAGCACATTGCACTTATTCTCAAAGAGCAGGGATGGAATGTCATACCGGTGGATAAGGTGGAAGAAATTAAAAAGATCTGTTCAACCAGAGTCTCAGAAAATCGGATTTTATTTGTATTTAATGATCCTTTAGGTAAGGAGTCTTTAGATGAAATTTTGTACCACTCATGGAAAAGTTTAGAGAAAACACTGGAGATTTGCTTGAAGAAGAATAAACTATTGATATCATGTAGAAGATGCGTCTTTTATGACAAGAGAATCAAGGGTAACTTATTGGATGACTCATCTGCAGTAGAGATTGATAACGAAAAAAATGGACTGACGATTGACGAGAAAAGAGCGATCTTAAATCAGTATTCACAGAATCTTCATTTATCCGAGGAGGTTGTTACTGAAATAATCAAAACCGAAGCTTACTTCCCATTGCTTTGTAAGCTTTATTCAAGGGAGGCGAACTACAAAGAAAAGGGGGTCGATTTCTTTAAAAATCCGTACAAATTTATTAAAAAGGAAATTGAAGTTTGGAAGAAAACAGACAAGAAAAGATTTTGCTCACTTATCTTGATAGTGGCTTTTAAAAACAATTTGAAAATCGATGCTATTGTACAAAATGATATTTGTTTGATGAAATTTAAAGACATTTTAGGAATGTGCGAGTTACAAGTAAACACACATATTTCAGTCATTCGTAGCACTCTACATGAACTGAAAGGATCTTATGTCAAACGTGTCGGAAATGCTTTCCAATTCCTTCACGACTTTATTATGGAAATAACGACTCTGGTGTTTGGTATTGATTGTCCACAAGAGACAATACACTACGCAGACAGTGGTTTCCTGGGACGTCGGGTGAGGATAGAAGACGATACAGAAGAGGAAGATCGCGATCCCTTCACTGTTTACCTTCCTGAAGAGTACATTGGTGATCTTGTGGACAGGTTTATCATTGACATGCAAACAGAAAACCTTGTAGATGTTCTACTCAATCCATGTTTAAGGAAAGAGAGCGTCATCAACTCTTTTAAGGAAAAAGTGGATTCGCGCGAAAAGCTTCTTGTAAAAATGAAATGTGAATTAGATAGATCGGAATTTCAAAAATTATTTGAAAGATCTTTTTTCACAAGACTTGATTTCCTTTATTCATTTAAAAGTGAAATATGTCCTTTAGTCGGATTTATTGTATTTTGTCATACTGACATTTCTTTATTTTTCATGAAAAGTATACCTGAAACAAAGTTGAAAGAACATCCTATATTTTCTGCTATATGTGCGAATGGTGATTTAAACCTATTAAATTCTCTCAGTGAAGAATATAAAAAATCAGGAATGATGGAAATATGGGATGACCTTTTACCAATTCATTTTGCTTCGATTTTTCATAATTTTTCAATACTTGAAGAGTTAGCAAGACTTGGTGCTGACGTTAACAAGTTAACAAAACATGGGTGGAGTCCGTTATTACTCGCTGCTGCAAATGATGAAGATTATATCAAAGAGGCCGGAATCGAAACAAAAACTAGAGAGAGACGTAAGAACACAATTATTTGCTTATTGAACAACGGTGATGAAATCAATTCATATGATACTGAGAATAGAGACAGCCCTCTTTCTATGGCTTGTTATAGGGGACGTGATAGTACGGTACAACTGTTACTGAACAACGGTGCCGACATCAATTTATGTAATAATAATGGAACAAGTCCTCTTTATATAGCTTGTGAAAATGGACATGATAGCACGGTACAACTGTTACTGAAAAACGGTGCTGAAATAAATTTATGTGAGAAGAATGTAGCCAGTCCTCTTTATGTAGCTTGTCAAAATGGACATGATAGCACGGTACAACTGTTACTGAACAACGGTGCCGACATCAATTTATGTGAGAAGAATGGAGTCAGTCCTCTTTATATAGCTTGTCAAAATGGACATGATAGCACGGTACAACTGTTACTGAACAACGGTGCTGACATCAATTTATGTGAGAAGAATGGAGCCAGTCCTCTTTCTATAGCTTGTGAAAATGGACATGATAGCATGGTACAACTGTTACTGAACAACGGTGCCGACATCAATTTATGTGATATTGATAGAGAAAGTCCTCTTTGGATAGCTTGTCAAAATGGACATGATAGCACGGTACAACTGTTACTGAACAACGGTGCCGACATCAATTTTTGTGACAAGAATGGGAACAGTCCTCTTTGGATAGCTTGTCAAAATGGACATGATAGCACGGTACAACTGTTACTGAACAACGGTGCCGACATCAATTTATGTAATAATAATTTAACCAGTCCTCTTTATATAGCTTGTGAAAATGGACATGATAGCACGGTACAACTGTTACTGAACAACGGTGCAGACATCAATTTATGTATCAAGAATGGGAACAGTCCTCTTTGGATAGCTTGCCAAAATGGACATGATAGCACGGTACAACTGTTACTGAACAACGGTGCCGACATCAATTTATGTGAGAAGAATGGAGCCAGTCCTCTTTATATAGCTTGTCAAAATGGACATGATAGCATGGTACAACTGTTACTGAAGATCTGTGCCCACATCAATTTATGTGATAACGATGGATTCAGTCCTCTTTATGTAGCTTGTCATAATGGACATGATAGCACGGTACAACTGTTACTGAACAACGGTGCAGATCACGCAAAAACATAAAACAAATCTTGAAGCAGTTCAAAATGCCTGATTACAATTAATATAGTAGGTTGGGTAATAATATACATTTATTGACCGAGTTCGAGGGCAACATGCGTTTTGTCGGAACCCAAGAACCAAACTGTCTGCCTGAGGCCGTTAGGCCGAAGGCAGACAGTTTGGTTCGAGGGTCCAACAAAACGCATTTTGCCCGAGAACTCTGTCAATAAATGTTTTGTTATACCTTTCATTTTATTTTATATTATTTGACATAAATATATTTTGTACTATATTCCGTAATGTAACAGTAGATCTGTCACTTTTTAAAACCTTAGAATGAAAATGAGATTAAGCTCCACCCATTCTGTGACGTAAGCGGTCCAACATCTGTACGAGCTGTCCAACATCTCACTCAGCGGTCCAACATCAATTTTTTTATGCCCCCTCAGCAAAACATTAAAGTGTTAAACTTTTTTTTGTATAGGTTTGTATAGGAACAAATTTTTAAAGGTATAACAATCAAGATTATGGAACACACAGAATCCAATAAGGACCTTTACTGCATAAAGAAAACAATCACAGTGGGTGTGTGGCCATAAACAATTAAACACCATCTACCCTGTGCAGAATACTGTAGGTCACTTAATTTTCGCGACAACTAATTTTCACGAGATAGTCATTGACTCTTTATTAGCAAGACAGAATTTTACGAATTGTGGTCATTGCTGTATATTATCTTAGGGAATTCTGAAATGTAGGAAAATGAAATTTTCGCAAGCATACCATCTCCCGTAATTACTTGAAAATAAAGTTCTCGCAAATAAAAAGTGATATACAGTACATTTTAAAATTTATACTTCCAAGCCCTCATAGGTTGACTTACCACATAGCTTTTAAGTCGAATAAAATCCACAGCCAGAGGGACAGATCTCCCCAGATTCCTGTTTAGTCCTTTGATTTTATCCAGGAGGTCGGTGAAGAATTTGTATCCTCCCTTTAACACACATAAAGCTACCAACCCATCCTCATCAAAATCTTCTACAATGTCACGAGCCAGTCGCTCAATTCTGTATAAAAAAACACACAATGTCACGAGCCAGTCGCTCAATTCTGTATAAAAAAAAACACAATGTCACGAGCCAGTCGCTCAATTCTGTATATTAAAAAAACACAATGTCACGAGCCAGTCGCTCAATTCTGTATATTAAAAAAACACAATGTCACGAGCCAGTCGCTCAATTCTGTAGGAAAACAAAAACATCACAATATAATTTTTTTGGCACCTCTATAGCCCACTAAACAGGTAAACTGTTAAAATGAAATTTTTTCATTATTTTTAGATTTTTCATCAATAAATACATTTATTGTTAATTTAATGTAACTTGTTTGAATAGCGGACGGTCTGGGGTCTGGTAATGCGGTAGAGTCTCCCTCTATTTCAGGCAAGTTAAGCAACAGCGAGCCTGTTTAACCAATGGATGGGTGACCGCTTCACGTTACATTTGTATGGCTTATACAGTTGTATTTTGTTATCAAGAACACTTATATCTCCAATACCATGGAGGGTCTGTGATTTAACCCTAGATATCTAAAATTCTTGGATAACTCCAAATGATCTTGGTCTCATTTAGCTAAAGGTTAGGGCCTGAGATAGATAAATCTCGTACTAAGTCTGATCTATCCTTAATTAGATCTGCTGAAAGTAAGAACCGGGTCGCCCACATGGTTGGAGTGTTTGCTCTAGAGTCACGATGCAAGGGGTTGTTCCTTACTTTGCGCATTCCAGTCCACTCTGGGATGTGGAGATTGATCCTTTGGATGAGACAGTATAAACCAAAGTCCTGTATTGTAGTAGGTACTGAGATCCCTTATGACTAAATGACTGTAAATTCTGCTGTGAGCATAAGACAAAATTTTGCAGCTCGATCTCAACCAGCAAGTACATTGTAGTGGCTCCAAATAAGTGAAAAAATCTTGAGAGGGACATTAACAAAGCAGTTACTATAAACAAACAAATGATGAATACTAAAAGGACCCGGGACAGATTGTCCTTGTTATACTGACCTATCATAAATTAGACTCGCTGGAATTAGGACTCAGGATAAATCACCCCTACAATACTGACCTATCATTAATTATACCGGCTGAAATTAGGACCAAGGATGAATCACCCTTAATTTGTAATACTGACCTATCATTTATAAATAAGACCTGCTGGAATAAGACCCACGGGAATTAGAAGTGGGATAATTCCTTCTCGTAGTGTTTAGGAGTACAGAACTCATCCTCTTGGTATACTGATCTATCATTAATCAGACCCGTGGGGATTAAGACCTGGGATAGATCGTCCTCATAATGTTTAGGGATACAGAACTCGTCCTAATGTTATCATGTTATACTGACCTATCATTAATCACACCCACTGGAATTAGGACCCGGGATAAATCGTCCTCATAATGTTTAGGTACTCGTCCTAATGTTATAGTAATACTGACCTATCATTAATTAGATCCACTGGAATTAGGACCCGGGATAAATCCTCCTTGTAATGTTTAGGTATACATAACTCATCCTAATTTTATACTGACCTGTCATTAATTAAACCTGCTGGAATTAAGACCCAGGATAGATCGTCCTCGTAATGTTTAGGTAAACAGAACTCATCTTAATTTTATACTGACCTGTCATTAATTAGACCCGCTGGAATTAGGACCCGGGATAGATCATCCTCATAATGTTTAGGGATACAGAACTCATCCAGGCTGTAACCAGGGGTGTCATCTGGCAACTGTAAAAGTCAAAGGCTAAAAGGTTAAATAGTCAAAATATATTTATATTGGTAAACATGAAATTCTGTAAAAGGTCAAACAGGTTAACAGGTTAAAAGAGTGTATTACTTTATCATAGTAAACATATAAGATATCAAACTGTTTAATTAATAGGGCTGTGTATTGAGCCAAAAATTTCAATACAATACGATACAATATTTTTTAATGCAATATGCGATATATTGGATTCTGAAACAAGTCCATCAGAAAAGGCTTCAAAATCATTTTAATGCATATACATTTCATAACAATTAAGTGTTTTATTACCCCTTTTAAAGTTCTTGTCTCATTGTCTTTAAAAATAACACTTCAATTAAAACTTTTGATGACAGTAAAATCAACATGTTAAAAACAAATTCTCTTTGTATAATTTTGTAATAATTATAACCAGAAGTCTCTGTCAAGACTGTAGCTCTACTGGTTTATACTTAAAACAAAGGAAGAGAAAAGTAGCAGTTGGGACTTGAGACTTTAAATCAGCAATAAATAGAAAAATGATCCTTGCCACTCATCAAAATAAAAACCGATGCACAGAATTATGTATCTTAGTATAGTCTACTTGTGTGCCAAGTTATATTGAAATCGAACTAAAACTGTAGGAGGAGTAGCATTTTGAAAGAATTTCACAAAAATTTCTATTCTAAGTAACCATGGCAACACCATTTATTGAAATCAATAACCAATGCACAGAATTATGTATCTTAATGTAGTCTACTTGTGTGCCAAGTTATATTAAAATTGGACTAAAACTGTACGAGGAGTAGCATTTTGAAACAATTTCACAAAAATTTCTATTTTTAGCAACCACGGCAACACTGTTTATTGAAATCAAAAACTGATGCACAGAATTATGTATCTTAGTGTAGTCTACTTATGTGCCAAGTTATATTGAAATCGAACCAAAACTGTAGGAGGAGAAGCATTTTGAAACAATTTCACAGAAATTTCTATTTTTAGTAACCATGGCAACACCGTTCATCGAAATCAAAAACGGATGCACAGAATTATGTATCTTAGTGTAGTCTACTTGTGTGCCAACTTATATTGAAATCGAACCAAAACTGTAGGAAGAGAAGCATTTTGAAAGAATTTCACAAAAATTTCTATTTTTAGTAACCTCGGCAACACTGTTCATCGAAATCAAAAACCGATGCACAGAATTATGTATCTTAGTGTAGTCTACTTGTGTGCTAAGTTATATTGAAATCGGACCAAAACTGAAGGAGGAGTAGCATTTTGAAAAATTGTTTACAGACAGACAGACGGACAGACAGACAGACGGACGGACGACGGACGCATTACTATCGCATAAGCTCTTCTGGTCTCTGACCAGTAGAGCTAAAAACTGTGTTATTTCCTTAGAAATTATGTAATTATGTAATGTTTTAATTCAAAAAAAGTAAAATATAATCTTTTGTTATTAAAATTCCCATCTTTTAAACAGAATTTGAAGAAAAAATGTCTGTCCGATACGTAATGGAACTTACTTTTCGATACAATTTTTTTCTTGAATATTGATATATCAATATATTAATACAGCCCTACTGTTAGGGTTGGATACCGTTAAGGGTGAAACGGTATGATACCATACCGGTATTTTTAAAACGATACGGTATTTTTAACGGTACGGTACTATACCTTGATGAATGAGAATCCGAGTTTATTTTAATGACAAATGTGCTTTCAATTATCACTGCTTATAACCTAACTTTCAATTTTATAATCTAAAAGGTGTTAAATATATTCTATTTCTATAATTCAACATTTATTAAATGATGAACAAAACAAATTAATCTGAATCTTTCTAAAATAAAAAAATAATATAACAAACACCGCTGTCTTATTCTCTGCCAAACGACAGCTGATCGCTTCATCCGGTCGCCATTTTGCTTGGTATCACTAAACGACAAAACATGAGAAATGGAGAGAGATGACATCACAAATTCGCAACGGTTTGCCTTTTAATTGACAATTTCTATTATTCAGTTTCTATTAATAAAACTGAAACAAGTTTAATATAAATATTTTTTTTAATATGTATTGGTTTTCCTCGAATATCGGCTGTAGAAAGGAAGTATCTTACTTGGTACTGATTTTGTTAATTAGCCTACCCTTTCAACCCACAGAGAATTCCATTTTAGCGAGTCTGGAATCTTTTTTAAAAAATAAATTTAAATTTATAACAATGTTTTTAAGATTAAGAAATACCGTTATCAGTAACGGTATTAAATGAAACGGTATTTTACCGGTATTTTTGAAGTAACTATTCGGTACGGTACTGGTACCGTGTACCGGTGTCCAACCCTACCTACTGTTTAATTAATGTTTTATATTTAGTGTGTATGATATTTGGTGGTAATTGATTTTGAACAAGTTAGCACTATTAGATTTGTTTTAGCGCATTTCTCAATGTTCTTCTTAATGAATACAAAGAGAGACTTTTAGCATTGCATTAGAATAAGTGGAAGTTCCTCTCCACCAAAAGCACTAAAAAGAACATGAAGAATAGTCAGTCAATACACAGCCAAAGCTTGAAAAGTAATGAGTTTACAGCATGATAAACATTTAAATCTATCAGGTATTTCTTTTTCTGATTGAAAAATAAAAGCAAACACATAAGTCACGGCATATGCTACCTGAAGTCATCCGAATAAAGGGTTGTCAGTATTTCTCTACAGAAATTATTACAACTTAAAATTCATTTAATTTATATTTAATTACAATTTTAGATTTTTGATGCATGGTCAATCACTGAACAAAATCACTGTGTCATGATTCATGCAAAGAAAGGTGGAACCAGCAGAGTTTGGATCATAAAATTTCAAACTCATTGGCTGTACATCATCATTAACATTTAAGTCAAGGTCTTAAATAAAGTATTATTTGTTTGCAGTTGTTTTCAGGATATTGAAAGTGTTTCATTGTCAATTTGTGTCTTTATCAATCAATAATTTAATTTCACTTGTATCAAGCTATTTCATTGTCTGAATCATTCAGAGGAACATATAATACATGTGTAATATTTTGGATAACATAACTTGCCTACGTCACAATCAGTTACGTCAAGAACGTATTACTCCGCTTGACGTTACTTTTAAAATAATGCTCAATTTGAAGCCTTATTCTGGAGAAAAAATTGTCTTATTGTCTATACTGAAATTAAATTATAAGGAATGAAGCTAATTTCGCGGTTTATAAAGCGTAAACTGCCCCAAGTTATGTTATATCGTATAACATAAGTTGAAATTAGCTTCATTCCTTAAGTATATTTATCAATCAGTAGGTTATACCAAGAGTGAAGCTTATTCATGTATAATATTCCTATGAAAAATTTTATTTTATGTTATCTAACAAAAATCTAAAAACAATTTTTTTCCAAAAAAAAAAAACAAGAATGCCTACCTACCTACCCAGCCTAAAAATTAAAGGTCGACAGCTGCAATTTTTATCAGCTTATGTAAGCCCAAACGACACTGTGGTTCTGACAGGTCGGCCTAAGATTACTGACAGACACATCACCTGAACAGCCAATTATCACGGTCTGTCTGCCTGTTACGCTTTATCTCTTATCCGCATCTCCTCTTATACTACTGAGTGAAATTTAATGAAACTTTCACAGAATCTTTATTACATATTTTGGATTTCCCATAGCAAAACATGGACATTGCCACTACATTATTTGTTTACCTATGACGTCACATATAGAAGCTTCTGGATAACATTTGACAGGACGAGTCATTTCTCTTTACACATTACTGTAAAACAATATATAGCAACACATGGACATTATGGGAGGTGGGGGGTATCAATAAGTGAGCTCAAAGTACCCCTAGTTCTTATGTTTTTAGTGATCTAGACAGACTTTTTAACACTATGTGTCTACCAGAGCTATAGAGACCGCTTAACCCTGCTTCCTCCCACCTAATTCCAAAAAGTGAAAATTGAAAAGAAGAAACAGATATGCACATGATGAAAATACATGTATGTTTGAAGTAGCTTATTGTTTATGACAAAAGACCCCCCCCCCCCCCCCCCCCCCCCGACACACAGATGCACACACAAAAGGGTGTTTTTCTGCTTAGTTACTTTATTTTCAAGGTTCATTGTACCTCTAGCGAGTCTGGAGATCGACTCTCACTTGATAACAAGGACTAGCCTATTCCTTCATAGAAATTGTAAAGATAAACATGATAAACACTGTTAAAAGCTATTTCTTAATCTAATATCTTTACCCAGTTAAAAACCTTATTGAAAATATTTAAAATTTCGGCTGTTGGCTGACCAGAGAAATGAAAAAGTCACCTTCATTTCCATATCTAAACTAAAGTACATTTTTTTTTTAGAAATCAAATGGGGCACTGCCACCGACCCACGTGATAAAATAACTGGAGTAAATTCGAGCTAAGCTGTTGACACTAGCGTTGCTATGAGGGATTGATAGGAACTAAAACCTACCGTGATGAAGTTGGTTCTCCTCGTTTTTTCGTCTCCTGACATCTTTATGTCGTCACCTCATTCACTGTGGCCCTTTATCGGTTGTCACTTTGCAAACACGTGAAAAACCAGGCCAGCGACCTCTTTTTTTGTTACCCCGAATAGGTCTATAATCCAAAGTCAAAACGGGAGAGGTTTTAAATCCCGGATGATATAAATTTATTCGAAGTATTTATTAAACTTTTTATAATTATTATATTATATTATATAATTTATTTATATATTTTGTGTAAGGCCTCCATGGACAAAGGATTAAGATAAGATAAGATAAGATAAGATAAGATAAGATAAGATTTTTTTTAAGATTATGATTTATACTTTAAAAATGCAAAGAGATCGGTTATTCTCCATCTGAGATATGCATATTTTCTTTTGATCAATTAAAAAAAATGCATTAAAATGGGTCATAAATTAATGCCTATTTATGATAAATAGAAACTATTTCAGGAGGGCAATATGAAGAAGGATGGAGATTATGAACAGTGATCGATCTCATTTAAATATACCACGGAAACAAAAAAAAAAAAAAAC
>PRKT01000417.1:204005-215460 GCA_003671525.1 Saccostrea glomerata
AAAAAAAAAAACGGGGCATAAACACAGACACTGGAGTGGTGGATCAAATATTAAGAACATTCAAAAAGGGGCGAGCAGTTTGCGTCTAATCTATTATACTCTATATATTGCGTCTATTGGGCTGGTATTTTTTTGGTAGATGCAAATGATATATATGTATTGGGACTTGTAAAGGCACACGTTTTGGACTTCATTAAGAAGAAAATTATGACAGGTTGTTGTTAGAGATAAGTTCTAGCATTTCAGAGAAAAAACCAGTTCATCGGCATGGAATGTCGGGATCTGAAGAGTTAGAGGCGAAGTTAATGGAGAAGATGAGGAACATTGAGACAAAATTAGAAGGTAAGATAAATGACAAGTTCAACCAGATACTAGAGAAATCGGATGGTAGAACCAGTAATGTATCAGATACACATGTAGAGGTGGAGCTTGGAGAGGCAACTCGAATCAGTATCGAAGTAATTCTAATGACAGAATGTTGAATGCAGGTCGAGGTCAAGGTCAGAGACGGGGTCAAGGAGGAAATACAGGTAATTATAACCCAAACGCCTAGAGGTCTCTGATGAAGGCCGACCGGCGACCAGGATTTCATGTGAATTAAGGCCAGCAGCTAAAATGCAAAATGATTAGTGAGTCAAATGAGACTATTGTTTTTATGAATGATAATTCTTTTACAGGTGGTCTTGTTGACAGTGGATCAATGGTAACAACATTCATTGTCATTTTCAGGTTACAATTCCATGAAAAAATCAACCAGAGTTAAAAGATTTATCTAACTTAGGGTTAGAGGTGTCTGTCGCAGATGGTTCTCTATTGATAAACAAGGGACATATAGAGTGTACTGTAAAAATTCCATTTATGGATGTAGAGTTATTTGTCCCTGTTTTAATAGTACCAGAAACTGATTTCAATAGAACATGTCCTGTGATCATTGGAACTAATGTGTTGAGAATTTGTAGAGATTTGTTGGGTGAAGATTCCAATGAAATTAAAATAGCACCAAAAGAATGGAGAGTAGCATTAAAGAGTATGAACGGTAAGTGTTACCATGTCAAATCAGTGTGTAAGAAACCTATTATGGTACAATCTAATGAATCTACTGTAGTTAAGGGCCGTGTTAAAGGTTTACCGGGTAACAACACGACAATGGTTTCTGAAAACTGTGATAATATGGACAGGTTTACAGTTTGTCTAAGGGTAGTTAAGTGTTCTACACCTACTAAAAGTCTACAGTGCAAGTCAAGGTTTGTAATATATCTGCCAAACCAATATAATTTAGGCATGGCACTGTACTTAAAGTTTGCAATCTTCAAGAGGTTAAGGTGGTAGATAATTTTCCTGCATTAAAACCCAAATCTAAAGTGTGTGACCCTATTGAACTTGGAGTTTAAGGTTGACTCAAGTGTACTTACTGAAGATCAGTTCAATACTGTGAGAAATATTCCAAAACAGTGCATTGACATATTTTACACTGGTCCATTAGACATTGGAAGAACTGATTTAGTGAAACATTCGATAGAATTAGAGGACACAAAACCATTTAAACAACCGTATCGCAGAATTCCTCCAGGAATGTACGAGGAAGTCCGCCAACACGTGCGTGAGATGTTAGACGCCGGAGTCATTCGCGAATCTAACAGCAATTATTCCTCAAACGTGGTACTGTGTCGGAAAACAGACGGATCATTGCAGTTTTGTCTTGACATGAGAATGGTAAACTCTAAAAACGCGCAAGGATTGCTATATGCTTCCTCGGTTTGATGACGTCATAGATGCCCTGTATGGAGCCAAGTTTTTCAACAAACTCGACCTACGATCAGGCTATTGGCAGGTAGAAATTGAGGAGAAAGATCGACACAAAACAGCATTTTTGGTAGGTAATTTAGGCTTCTATGAGTGTAATAGAATGACCTTTGGATTAATAAATGCTCCTGCAACTTTCCAAAGATTGATGGAGAAGTGCATGGGAGATATGCATTTGAAAGAATGCTCAATCTTTTTGGATGATGTGCTCATATTTTCAAAAAATTGTGTTTAAATTAAAAATGTGTTTTCAAAATTAGCTCAGCATGGATTAAAATTAAAGCCATCAAAATGTGAATTATTCAAAACTTCTGTTACTTCTGTTACATTCTATGGGCAATGGATCGGCAGAGAGGTTTATCTAAACACTCTAAAATATGCTACGTACCTTGAATCCCAAACAGAAGACAGACTGGAAACAACATATTGCTCCCTTGGTTCAGGGATACAACGCTACAAAGAGTGACGCAACAGGTTTTTTACCACACAACTGGATGTTTGAATTGAGTCCAAGACTTCCTATAGATTGAGATAAAAGATACCACAGAGTCCGACACTTCTGTTTCATATTTTGATATTTTACTTGAAAAACACACTAACGGTAATCTAACAACCAAACTATATGATAAACGTGGTGACTTAAACTTTTCTATCGTAAACTTCCCTTACTTATGCAGCAATATATTTCATCACCTGCATACGGAATATATATATCTAAGTTGATTCGATACGCAAGAGCATGCTATACGTATGAACAATTTCCAAAACAAGGTAAATTATTGACAAGCGAGTTGATGAAACAACAATATCAGAAGTCTTGTTTAAAGTCATCATTTCATAAGTTTTATGGTCGGTACAATGACCTTGTCAGCTAATACAATTTATCATTGAGTCAAATGCTGACTGACGTTTTTCATACCAATTGTTAGTCCACTATTTATACACTGAATTGACGACGGATTTTTTCCGTTATTTCTTGAAGATGACAGCGAGCACACGGTGGGTGTGACCTGTCGGCAGGTGATGCTCACTCCTCAATGGCACCTGATCCCACCTCAGATGTTTCGGAGGTCCGTGTTTGCTCTGCTCTTATTTTGTACATGTATATTGTTTAATGGACGTTGCGATTGAATATTGTTCGTTATCATTCTTTCCTCGGACTTGATGCAGGAAAAGAAGGTGATATAAATCCAAGGGGATATGTGGAAAAAACTGCAACAGAGGATGATGACAATCAACAAGAGTTAAGAAGCAGCCAGACTGGTATGGGTGAATGGACAAGTTAAGGAAAAATTATTTGAAAGAGACATTCGGAGTTAAGTGAAAGTGAAGTGATTAATGAATTCAGTGAATTCAAAGACTTCTTAAATGAAGATATTGTATTATTATTGTATTTATGACTTTTGTGAATATTATTCTAAATAAATGAATCTATGAATAAATTTAACTGATACATGCATGGTGTTAATTTAAAGCTAATCAACTGATACTCTTATTTTACAGTTTAACCTTATTGAACCCCAATTATCATTTGATAATTGATGAAATTTAATGTTTAATCTGAGGTTGATTTGAACATATTCATGTGTGAATGTCCACGTGTGAGTGTTTATGTTTGTTATGTGTGACGTATTTGATCATTTCCGGTTTGACTAGTTTCGTTCTATTAATAACTTTTCACTAAATTTCCCACGGCTAACCATTTTCGTGCACACTCGGCGCTACACCCTTGACGGGAATAGTCATACTACATCTAGCAGCTGATTTATATAGTGTGCCGGGTAAATATATTTATCACTTATTCATATCTTATTATATATTTATACTTAAAAGTAAAGTCAGTAAGGATTTGTAAATTATAATGACTTTATTTCAGGTTTTTATTATATTATTACCATCAATAGATATGTATTGGCCAAACCTAAACCATTGACTTGTGTGTTGGTATATCAATAATGAACCCAAGTAACGACATGGTCTACATTTACCTTGCTGGTAGCAACAACTCTTCAGGCTGTTAACTTCGTCTATTTCTGTGTCTCCGATATTGAACGATAATTAATTACTTGTGACGTAGCAGTTATGTTCCGATTTAACAATTCTTATGTTAGGACCGGCAGGCGAGTCAACAATGAGATTGTTAGACCAATTTAATAAACATTTCTTTTGTTGGACTTTTTAGAAAAGGTGTAAGTTGCGGTAGAAAAGGTCTTTCATTATCACAATAAATATGCATGTGAAAATTTGAGCCCTTGCAAAAACTATATAAACTCTATGACAAAGGTGGAAGTTGTATAATTTTTCACAAGCGTTGGTCAAACTCCAAGGTCAAGGTCAACAGGTCAAATATTTTGGTGCCAAAAGTAAGCATTTTCATATGGATTACACACGAGAAATATGAAAATCATAACTCCAGTCAATCAAAAGTTATTGGTAAAAAGGTAATATTTACATTCACTGTGTTTTTCTGAAAGCCAACTGTTAAATTCATATTTGAAAACCATATTCATGTACACTCACACGTAGAAATATACACAGAGAAACGTGCGTTACCGTGACGTTACAATAAAGCTACAGCGACGTTAGTAAAAGCATAATATAATCAGCCAAATAAGATGAAAATATTTCAGTTAAATTTTTTCTGAAAAATTGTGAGAACATAAAGAAAAATATGTCATAAGGATTAAGTACATTTCCTGCAAAACCATAGCCATCAACCTGACGGTGTCCATATACCATCTAACCAAAGGGAATAACATTCCATAGTAGAAGTAGTTCGCCCCTTCCACATTCTACTATTCAGAATCTGAATTTGATCTTCCATAGAATAAGACCCAGTTGTTTCTGTTGATAATAAGATAATTAATATCCTTACTTAAGTTTGTAGTTGCCTTAGATCTGAAGGCACAATGAAAGTTTTGTCTAATTGAGATATCGGAGGGATTTGCTCAACAGCATCAAGTGTTTCTGAATTCCGGTATTCTTTTCCCAAGATGAAAATTGTGGTACCCCCTGGCAGTGTAAAGGTTAGGTTTACTTTTGAATCATCTTCGCCCCAGATAGCAAGACTATGTTGGGCCAACATTGGCAAAAGGTTGTATGGTTGGCGCTGGGAGAACAATGTTGGGCCAACGTTGGACCAATGTCACCATGCCAACCTTCTCGACCATGGCAGAATTCCTATGTTGGCCCAACGTTGGTCCAAAGTAACCAACTTCCATTCACTTTACTTCCCAAGGAAGGAGGAATGTTGATGTTGGCCCAACGTTGGCCTGATGTTTGTAATACACCCATAAAGAATGCGTCTTATCAAGTTGATAGCAGTATGTTGGCTCAACGTTGGACAAATGTTTGTAATACATCTTTAAAAAGTGTCTTATCAAATTGTTAGTAGTATGTTAGCCCAACGTTGGCCCAATGTTTGTAATACACCCTTAAAGAAAGTGTCTTTTCAAATTGGTAGTAGTATGTTGGCCCAACGTTGGCCCGATATTTGTAATACACCCTTAAAGAAAGTGTCTTATTAATAAGTTGGTAGTAGTATATTGGCCCAACGTTGGCCCATTGTTTGTAATACACCCATAAAGAATGCGTCTTATCAAGTTGATAGTAGTATGTTGGCCCAACGTTGGACAAATGTTTGTAATACATCGTTAAAAAGTGTGTTATTAAATTGTTAGTAGTATGTTAGCCCAACGTTGGCCCAATGTTTGTAATACACCCTTAAAGAAAGTGTCATCAAATTGGTAGTAGTATGTTGGCCCAACGTTGGCCCGATGTTTGTAATGCACCCTTAAAGAAAGTGTCTTATTAATAAGTTGGTAGTAGTATGTTGGCCCGATGTTAGCACGAGTGTTCTTTACTTTAGGTGTTTCAAAGATGGGATATTTATAATGGGCCAACACTGGCCCAATTATTATACTGCCAGCTACTAAGTAAATGATGGTGTCATTTTTAGCTGCTGAGCTTAACGTTGGGACAACATTGGTTCTTATTAAGTTTTAATTTAGATGCACATTCTGAAATGATTAGGAGGACATTCTATGTCAGTGCTTTTAATTGGTTGACTGTTTTCGTTTAGATCTAATATTATCAATATTTTAACTTTGAACTTAAGTGATCACAGCTCCAAAGAATGTTTTATTATATTTTTTGAATTGTGCACATGCATGTTTATTTATTTGAAATAAAACCCTTGAAATAATGATTTTTTTTCATGAGCGTTGTATGAGGCGTTCGCTAAAGATTGGAGAGTCGCGCGGGAATCAAATTACACCAAACTGTGGATTGATTTGTCAGATTCAATTGCTCACAGGGTGTGATGCAGGGCAAGCAAGAAGACGTGAAATTTAAATTTGTGGATTATACACTTGCTATAGCTGCATTTAGAAGCGATGTAAGTATATTTATTCTTATTTATTCAGGTTAACTGTTAAAATTGATTCGGAATTCATCTTTTTCATGATTTTGCACACGAGCACTGAAAGTTAAGTTAAATAACATCTTTTAACTTGTTTCTATCTAATTCTTAACTGTCTATTACACTGACACGATTGTAACAAGGAAATTAAGGTGCACTAATAGTATGATACATCATTCTCTTTATTAAAAAATTTACAAACACTCAGACAAGGTTACACTCATGCACATCATCTGTCAATAAAGATTGCCATGTCAGTGCAAAGGTTAGTTAGGGGAGAGTTAGGGAAGTGCAAAGAAATGATTACATTTTTTCTGATACAAAGATTTTTGTTCAAATTAATCCCGGTATAATTTATTTTTCCAAAAGTACAAAAATAAAATTTAATTCCAAAACAGAAATATTAAACTTTACAACTTTTCAGAAAAGCAAATCAGAACAAAAATAAACAAATAACCTTACAAGTAAACAAATAGCAGGCCTAAATGAAAAAATTGCTTTGTATAAAGAACACAAAAAAAATAACAAAGTTCAAATGTTAAACAGAATTGAAAATAAACAAATCGAAAAAACAAAATTGATCGATCAGCTGTTCACACAATTTCCGGAAGCTTATTCTAAATTTAGATAAACTTGGAAATTCCCTATATGCAAATGTATGACAAAATGACAGAACAAATTCAATCTTTTACAACACAAATACGGACATGAATACAACACCGCTCGTCAGCCACGATCCTCGGCAAGTCTGTCCCCCGGGGATTGAGATACCAAGGAAATGAAAAGGCTAAATGTAATGTCCCGGTTTATTAGAATTGCGTAGGCACCATTGGTAGCCAGTGGTAGAACATCAGAAAATAACATCTGGTTCAGGTTCAATCACTTATTTAACGTAGAAATAAAACCTCAGAAAAAAATGAAATATAACAATTACACACAATATACAGTACCGACCAGACCCAACTTGACACAAAGCAGTCCCAGAACAGTCCCGGAGACTGCTTTCTGGGACTGCTAAAGGAGACCCACAGCGGTCCCAGCAGTCTCAGAAAGCAGTCCAAGTAGGCGGGGTTTATTAATTTAACGGGTGGAGCTATCTCAGAAATGAGATTTCCAATAAAAAATGGAACAGTTTTTACTATAAAAGGCTGCTATTTTTTTTCTGAGCAGTATGCCAGGAATCCTTACTATGCGAAGGTCATTTACATGTATGAACAGTACGCGCATGGAAACAATTTGAAATAATATTTATTGAAGGAAGAAAGCTTTCACACATACATAAATAAATTAAACTGAACATGAATATTTAATCACATTTTCTTAGCGTGGCACTTGTATAACTGTAGTTTTTCCAATTCAAAAATATTATATCTAAATGAAAGATTTTTTTTAAATACTGCCAATGCAAATTTTGAGTGTTTAATTTTAGATTAAATAATACAATAGGCGTAGTACATGTGGATATTTTTTCTCAAGACCCTGTAGTTTATTTAGGAGTTAAAAAAATCCCTCTGACTTCCTTATTTAACAACTTTATTTTTCTTTTAAATTATTTTAATCAAACTAATTTGTGTAAATATACAGTCCCTAAAACTATCAATTAACTATAATAAATGTAATCTCTACTTATTTAAAGATTGTAAGAAATCCTCTTTTTTAATGGTTTAAACTTTAATGGTTTAAACTCCTCTCTGCTGCAAGTGAACAAAACAACTGGGAGCCTGCAATTTCAGAACACACAAGGGGCGGAGCTTTCATGTCACTCAGAACCTTTTTCACACATGAGTTAAAAAGCAGTCCTAGAAAGTAGTCTCCGGGACAGCTGGGTCTGCTGGGACTGTTTTCTATAGAAGTCCCAGAGCAGTCCCATAGCGGTCCCAGAGCAGTCCCACAGTGGTCTCACAGCAGTCCCACAGCTGTCCCAAAGCAGTCCCAAAACAGTCCCGGGGACTGCCTTCTGGTATTGCATTGGTGTCAGGTTTGGTCTGGTCGGTACTGTATAGACGACACATAGACAGACACTTAGACAGATAATTAAACCATAATATACTTTACTTTAAAATCGATTTCTAACAGGGACACACAAAGGAATTTACAAATATTACTATCTGTATGATAAGTTATAGAGATATCTAACCAGTTCAACGGCCAGGCTAAGAGTGTCCGATGTTAGTTCGTGCAAACGGGGATTTGGTAAATAGGATAAAGTCATGCGACTGTTCGTCTAGTGGCTGAAAATAATAACTATCTCATTCATACAAAGTCTTTCATACCACATTCTCACATATAGCAGCGCAAGTAAATATAGGCATTTAACCCTGGTTACACACATCTCTCATATGAATACAATGGAACAGGAAGAAAGACGCCATGATCCCAAGCTTGATACAGAATAGGTAGATAAACTTAAAACTTTCTTTGTATATTTTTCCCATTAAAGTTTTTAATCTCATTCTAAATCAGGGCAATTGAATTTTTGGCAACATAATTAATATTTAGTATTTAAAGATTCCAAATTCAATTGTCAAAATTTTGAAAGAGATTATAAGCTCACCTAAGCCGAAGACTCAAGTGAGCTTTTCGGAAACTCAAGTGAGCTTTTCGGATTGAAGTCTGTCCCTTGTCTGTCATATTTATGAACTTTTCGCAAATTAATATTATATATAGCTTTTTCACATTACATAGAACTAAAATACATGAATTGTTTATTTTGTATTTCCAAGAGCTCAACCAGCACAAACTTTAGTATTGTAGACTCCATCCGTACCTTAACATGAGATATATTTTAATTCATATGACCATGATCCAAGGGGCTCGAAAATCAAGAAAAGGTCTATGGAAGAAATTTCTTAAATGCTCAAGGTAATTACTTTCATGGTAATATATTTTAATTAATAATACAAGTGATTACCATGGCATTGGGACTTTTTAATTCTTTAAAAACTTCTCTTTATCATTTCAGAAGCAATACAGTCACTGTCATGAAAATGAAACCAGAATTGAATTTGTGTAACATTTTAAAAATAAATAAAAGTTCAATGCTATTAATTTTTTTCGATTAATCTCTATTGTTTACTAAAGGCATATAAGGACAAGTTTAATATTTAGTTTGCAGTGCAATGCAAGGAAATTCCAATTATTAATCAAAAATGTAAAGAAAGAAATAAAATTATCATTAGCTCAACATATGAAAAACATATGAACATCTACGTATGTTGATCATGCGATCATACAAAACATTTGAATATATATATTATATGATAAACGTATGATCAACATATGTTTAGAAACATATGTTAACCATATGTTGCTCTTTTTTTATGGCGAACATACGTTAAACATGTGTTCAACATACCGTAAATCTAGATATTTTTACTCGATTTTAGTTTGCGAATTTGGGTCAAAATGCTTTTGATTAATTTTACGATTCAAAATTTTGCGAATGACCACTACTTTCTTTACATTTTCTTTTTGTTGAATTATTTCTAAGAAAAATATTTTTGCGAATGCAATGAACTCGCAAAAAGAAATATATACAGGAAAAATTTCTAGATTTACGGTATGTTGAACATACGTTGCAATTTTACCCGTGATATATCAGTCGTTGCATTGTAACGTCACAATCGTGAAAGACGATGCGGGGCGAACCCGACGATCACGTGACTGCCTACGCCAACCAGATTCCTTTTACTTGTAATTATTCATATGAGATATAATAATTACTTGTGTGTTGAGTCCAATTGATACAAAAAAAAAAAAACTTTGAGGAGTCCGTTCTAAATTTCCTTTTGTCTGGAGGTCATTCAATACTAACCATTGCGTGGAGTTCATTTATTTTTTTTACTGATGTGAGGAAATTACTTGATATTCTCTTGTCTGTGCTATTTATTCCGCACATTTGTTTACTATTGTTTTGATAGAAATAATTGCGTGTCTTGTATGTTTGTTTGGACACATTTCTTTTGTTTGTACTTTACGAGCTGAATTTGAAATTAACTTCATCAATTTGACATATACTTTTGTCTGGTGTCGACTTGCTATTTACTTTTATTCATTCAATTTAAATTGTTGAGAACGTTATATAATTTTTTGTGAGCAGTGTTTTATGCCGTGTATGGATATATGTTGTCACGTGATATGGGTGTGCGGTTGCTCTTTCCGTGTTGTTGATCTCATATAACATTCTACTTTGAATAAAATCCACAGAACCTGACATCAGTCATACCATAATAGAAGAAAGAGGCAAAAGAGAAAAAAATATCATGATTAAAGGTGAGCTATTTTATTGATCATTCTATTGTTTTTATTCATATTGTTTACAAAGGATTGGGCTAAATTAAAATCAGTTTATATGACAATCGAGGCCACCTTGGATTTCAATTGTCAACTCTCCTTTTTGATGCAAGAAATTCCATCACAAAGTTGTTATTGTGTTAATGTCACCTAACTTATAAGTTACTTAAGGGGGATGTACGGCCATATTTAGTGCAGTGAGAACAAAATGTAAACATTTCTTCAAATGGCTAAAGTACATTATATTTTGATCAAATTCTAAACCTTTATGATAAAGATACAATAAATATGCATAACTGAATGCATGTTGTGCACATATAATCTATACTTTTGCAGAAAAATGATTTTGATATGCTCCTAAGAACTGCGCAGCTACAGAATTCAGCAGAGCCTTAAAAAATCCAAAAAAATACGCAAAGTGTGCATTAATGTTCTCTCTACAACCATTTGTTGAGAAAATGTCTAAATTTTGCACTTTTAAATGATAATTTTAAGTTCAAAACAAGGTATCGTTGTCTTCAAAAAGAGTGTAAAGAACCCTGAAAGTAGTTCATTGATAGCAGCACGTGGTCTATTTTTAGCACAGAATTTTGTTTTCCAGACCTCTTCTTTATATGGAGGGACATAACAATCTTTAAATGTAGAAGAGAATTACAGTTGCAAAATATTTCAAATAATATGAACACTTTTCAAAGAGGAATTGTGTTAAAGTGTTGCTTGAAGTAATTTATTTAGTATTATTATCAAACAGTTGTTAAATAGTGTACGTATTGAAATAAACTTTTTGATTCCAGGTAAGGAAAAATGAGCACCATCAAAGTTTAAAATTAAGAGTTTGTAAGTTTGCCACAGATAACTTATAATATCTATCAAAAGTTTAATTATCACCAATGAAACACAAAGAAATTAAACACATAAAATCGATATGAAAAACCTTGT
>PRKT01000417.1:225699-245944 GCA_003671525.1 Saccostrea glomerata
CAATTAATTGGATATAATTTTAAAATTAGCAAGAATGTATTTTCCACAAACGATTGCAATAAAAATGAAATATTTGTATTTAGAATAAACAAATTTGTCATTGTCGATTTTAGTTTTTTATTTATTATTTTTTAGTGTTGTCGTTGTTTCTGATATTTTTGCCTCTTTCAAATGAATATGTACATATTTCAATCTTATAGATTTTATTTTAGATAAAATCATATGACATGGATACAACTAATGACTAGCTACACCTTTCCCAGAATCATATGAATATCTCTATTTTCACGTATTTATTGACCAATAATTGAGACTGTGCATCGTTTTTACTGGGTTGCAAAACCCTTCCTTTTAGAAAAAGGCTTGTTGTCAAAAGTTTTTATATTAAAAAATGCTATTCGGTGACGAGGAATCGAGGTAATTTTTTGACAAACAAATTCATGAAACATAAATACCATCCTAACTTAACTCGTTATTTAGAAAGGTCTAGGCAGTTATTGCCTTTGTCAGAGACAATCTAGCCTTAAGTCAAATGCTGACATATGTTTTTCATATTCATTTGTAGACCATTATGTGCATATACTGATTTAACAAAATTGTCTAAATATCTTTCCATTTGTCCCCGATCACGACAAAGGACATTCAACAGCTGAATTTGTCGGCGCGTGATCCAACGTTTTATGGTTTGGAGGTCCGCGTAAACCCATTTTGTGCTTTTGACCTTGAAATAAAGGAGAAAAACTGATTTTTTTTTAATCATAAAGGAAGATATAGAAAAGATAAACAAGAAGGATATGGAGATAACGAACAGTATTCTATATCATAAAACAAATAAAAAAAATAGGAGCAGCGCAGACACGGACCTCCAAAACATCAGAGTTGGGATCAGGTGCCATAGAGGAGTGATGATCCACTGCTTACCGGTCATACAAATGATTAAAATACTGAAAGTTTTTTTTTTCAAATTCATGTTCATTAAATATTCTTAAATCAAATATAATTTTATATAATTATGTATTGAAATTGGTAACGTATACGATTACCATTTATTTAAGAAAATCCTCGAAATCTGTGATTTTTAGCAACTGTGTAATAAATCAATTCAACTGTATTTCCATGCTGGATTCTGAACTCACGTGTACCATTTCCATTTCCAGTTGCGCAGTTGTAATAAGGAAAATGAATTATCCTTTTAATTCGTGGCTAGCTATTAAATAAAGACATATCGACATGCTTAAAAGCAGAAATATATAACTTCCTTAAAAAATGAATACTTCTGCAAAAATATCATGATTGTCTTCGTAGGTAAATTAAAAAAATAATTGATAACACACTGTATTGTCATTTCAGAGTGTTAATTACACTGCAAGAACTCGAATATGGCTTCTGGAGCAGACCCTGGCGACCGTTCTAGGTTTGCTAAACTCGGAATGGCAATAAACGAAGAACTGACCCAGGCCTGTAGAGATGTCTTAGAAATGGAGGTACCTCCGGGTCTTGTCTACAATAAAGTGAAAGCATCTTCAATTTATAAGAAAATACGCCCTGAACAAGAACTTTGTCTTATAGGCGCAAAAACTAATGGTTATAAGGAATTTGATATTACGTTATTATATACACTGATAAGAAATATATGTACAAAGATTCCTTGTCCAACAAAAGGTTGGGGTGGAAACACGATGCCGTCAGTAGGAGAAACAACGGTCGGCGATGACATTGAGAGGATACGATTGATAAGAAACAGCATGTCTGGACACATTAGCTCGGCTTCTACCTCACAGACAGAGTTTGATGACACGTGGTCAATCATAACTGATATCTGCAAAAGACTGCAAACGTACACAAAAAAAGACTACATGTCTGGACTGAATAATATTCAAAGTCAGGCTTTAGAAGAGGAGTACGAAACAACAGTCATAGAAAAACTCAGGGAAGATTATAAGAATAACCAGTCTTTAATGGTGAAGCTATCTTCTGTGGAAAAGGATTTGCAAGAATTGAAAAGAAAATCCGAAGACAAAGGTGACTATAATAAATAATGTCATTAAAATATTTACTACATACGATATGAGGCGGAGACTATTGTTTCACGCTTACATGACTAATACATTTCTCTATATTAGTAATGAGGAATATGTTTCCTTAAGATTCTTGCAATTTGAAAAATGTTGGCTAAGCAAGAAAATCTCCATGATACCTACGAGATGTCGGAACTATTGTGCAAACTATAATGATCGAATAATTGCAAAAATGTCTGTCTTGTTATCGGGGATAGAGCCTAAATATTTTTTTTTTTAATTCCATCTATGAAAATTCTCGATGTACACGGACTACAAAACGTAAGGCCTGCATATATATCATGGAGTTGTTACATGCCAGTGTTGAAACTGAGACGCACCTTGAACCCTTTTTTTCTAGGAAACCATGCTGTAATCATAGAGGAAGATTTTCTCCGCATATTTTCATACACCAGTTGTAAAACTTAGTCTACCACTAGATATAGAGTCAAACTTTCCACGTTGTAGGTCTTTCACTTCATATAATCTTGTTTTAACATGTGCAACATTCACTCTAGATAAACCTTATACTAGTAGTTGCATTTATCAAAAGTCGTGGATGTTAGCATCCCTGACAGCCATTTATCCGTTTCTCTTGTTGTATACTTAATTCATATTCAGATGAATTTAAGAGCACAATCTTAGTGGACAATTATACAGTTTTACCAAAAAATACAATTTGATTTAACAATTTCTTATTTTCTGTTTTTATACTTATTATCTTAAAAAAATATCTTTTTTTCAGAAAACACTCTGGTAAAAGAGATTCTGGACAATTGGCGAGAAGACGATGTTGCCTTCATTCCTACAAGAGCAAGTGAAGTGGTTCAAGAGAAGCTTAAAAGTCTAAACCTTATTACAGTGGTTGGAAATTCTGGGTCCGGAAAATCTGCAATAATTCAACATATTGCACTAATTCTTAAAGAGAAGGGATGGAATGTCATACCGGTGGATAAGGTGGAAGAAATAAAAAAGATCTGTTCAACCGGAGTCTCAGAAAATCGTATATTATTTGTATTAAATGATACTTTAGGTAAGGAATCGTTAGATGAAATTTTATATCATTCATGGAAATGTTTAGAGAAAACGCTGGAAATTTGCTTGAAGACGAATAAATTGTTGATATCATGTAGAAGATGTGTCTTTTATGACAAAGGAATAAAGGGTAACTTATTAAAGGAATCCACTGCAGTAGAAATTGACAGCAAAGAACATGGACTGACTGTTAAAGAGAAAAAGGCTATTTTTAATCAGTATTCACAGAATCTCAATTTATCCGACGATGTTTTACCGAAATAATCAAAACAGAAGCTTACTTCCCATTGCTTTGTAAACTTTATTCAAGGGAGGCGAACTACAAAGAAAAGGGTGTTGATTTCTTTAAAAATCCGTACAAATTTATTAAAAAGGAAATTGAAGTTTGGAAGAAAACTGACAAGAAAAGATTTTGCTCACTTATCTTGATAATGGCTTTAAAAAACAATTTGAAAATCGACGCTTTTGTAAAAAATGATGTTTCTTTGATGAAATTTAAGGAAATTTTAGGAATGTGTGAGTTACAAGAAAACACACACATATCAGTAATTCGTAGTACTCTACATGAACTGAAGGGATCTTATGTCAAACGTGTCGGAAATGCTTTTCAATTCCTTCACGACTTTATCATGGAAATAACGACTCTAGTGTTTGGTGTTGATTGTCCACAAGAGGCAATACAGTACGCAGACAGTGGTTTTCTGAGACGTCGAGTGAAGATAGAAGACGATACAGAAGAGGAAGATCGCGATCCCTTCACTGTTTACCTTACTGAAGAGTACATTGGTGATCTTGTGGACAGGTTTATCACTGACATACAAACAGAACATATTGTAGATGTTCTACTCAATCCATGTTTAAGGAAGGAGAGTGTGGTCAATTCTTTTAAGGAAAAAGTGAATTCGATCGAAATGCTTCTTGTAAAAATTAGGTGTGAAATAGACAGATCGGATTTTCAATCATCATTTCAGAGATCTTTTTTCACTAGAATTGATTACCTTTATTTTTTTGAAAGTGAAATATGTCCTTTGGTCGGGCTTATTCTGTTTTGTCATTCTGACATTTCTTCATTTTTCTTAAAAAGTATCCCTGAAACAAAGTTGAAAGAACATCCAATATTTACTGTTATATGTGCGAATGGCGATGTAAACTTACTAAATTCTCTCAGCGAAGAATATAAAAAAAACAGCAATAACGGAAATATGGGATGACTTTTCACCAATTCATGTTGCTTCGGTTTTTCATAATTTTTTAATAATAGAGGAATTAATAAGACTTGGTGCTGACGTAAAAAAGTTCACAACTGATGACATGTGGACTCCGTTATTACTTGCTGCTGGAAATGATGAAGATCATTTCAAAGAGGCCAGAATCGACTCAAAAACTGGAGAAAGACGAAATGATACAAGGATTTGCTTATTGAACAACGGTCATAAAATCAATTTATGTGATATTGAAAATAGAGACAGTCCTCTTTGTAGGGTTTGTTATAGAGGACGTGATGGCACGGTACAACTGTTACTGAACAACGGAGCCGACATCAATTTATGTAATAAGAATGGAATCAGTCCTCTTTATATAGCTTGTCATAATGGACATGATAGCACGGTACAATTGTTATTGAACAACGGTGCCGACATCAATATATGTGATAATGATGGATTCAGTCCTCTTTATAAAGCTTGTTATGATGGACTTGATAGCACAGTACAACTGTTACTGAACAACGGTGCCGACATCAATTTATGTAATAAGAATGGAGCCAGTCCTCTTTATATAGCTTGTCAAAATGGACATGATAGCACGGTACAACTGTTACTGGACAATGGTGACGACATCAATTTTAGTGTTAATGATGGAGCCATTCCTCTTTATATAGCTTGTCAAAATGGACATGATAGCACGGTACAACTGTTACTGAACAACGGTGCCGATATCAATTTATGTATAAATGATGGAGCCAGTCCTCTTTATATAGCTTGTTATGATGGACTTGATAGCACAGTACAACTGTTACTGGACAATGGTGCCGACATCAATTTATGTAACAAGAATGGAACATATCCTCTTTATACAGCTTGTCAAAATGGACATGATAGCACGGTACAACTGTTACTGAACAACGGTGCCGATATCGATTTATGTGAGAAGAATGGAGCCAGTCCTCTTTATATAGCTTGTCAAAATGGACATGATAGCATGGTACAACTGTTACTTAACAACAGTGCCGACATCAATTTATGTAACAAGAATGGAGTTACTCCTCTTTATACTGCTTGTCAAAATGGACATGATAGAACTGTGCAACTGTTACTAGACAATGGTGCCGACATCAATTAGTGTGAGGAAAATGGAGCCAGTCCTCTTTATGTAACTTGTCAAAATGGACATGATAGCACAGTACAACTGTTACTGAACAGCGGTTCCGACATAAATTTATGTGATAAAGATGGAAACAGTTCTCTGTGGATAGCTTGTTTAAACTCACATTGCAGCACAATCGAAATTCTATTGAATTCAGGTGCTGATGTAAATTTATGCAATAAAGGTTACTGCAGTCCGTTGTACCTAGCATGTCTCCACGGTGATGACAGAATGGTTAATCTTTTATTGAACAAAGGTGCCGATATTAATTTATGTGACAACGAGAGAAACAGTCCACTCTACATAGCCTGTGAAAACGGACATTACAGCACGGTCGAATTATTATTATTAAGAAATGATACTTGCATCAATTTATGCAATAAAGACAACAAGAGTCCACTGTACATAGCAAATTCATATGGTCATGACAGTATCGCTGAACTTTTACTACAGTATGGTGCTGAGTTTTTATTCTGAAGATGGATTCAGTGGTTTCTCAATACCAAGTGCGTTCACATTATTTTTGAGATATGGAGCTTAAAAATTTTTTAGCTTTGATTAGAGCTTGCAAAAATGAGTGGGATACTATCATATAGATTTTAAATAATTTGTATTATCAATTACAGGTATCAATATTTATTTTCATTTATATGTTGACTTGCTATTTCCTAGTGAATCTGAAATCGAAGACACCACAGAATCTGTTACTTCTGTTTCATGTTCGAATGTTCGGAGAATTATATTATATTTTTAGATTGCATTGTTAGCAAAAATAACCTTTCATGAATGGGTTTAACAGACAGGTTTATACCAAGTGATAGGCTGTTTTGTACTTAATTTGACAAAGGAACGTTGCCTCTATCCTCGGAAAAAAAACATGGCAAGTATGACCGATCAAAAGGGTATGTTTTCTCATTTTGGGCACCTGAGTCTACTCCTGGAGTGCCTGGGATTCGTTTTTTATGTTTGGTTTACAGATATTTGTTGCTTTTAAAAATTTGTGTGGATTGTTTTTTTTTTCTTTTAAATTTAGTTATTACTGCAGTACAGTTAATCGCCAAATTTTCTGTGACAAATGATTTTTTTTTTAGATGGATACTGCGTATGTAAAAGCGAGATGGAGATATTGTACTTAAAAGAAATTTTCTCTAGAGCTTTTTTATTGTTCATATTTAATAATAATACTTTTATACGCAAGAATTATTTTTAGTGTGTAAGAAAACACAAAAAGTTCTTTTGAATAAAAAGTATACGTATTTACAGTAATTTAATAAGCTTACTTACTTTTTGATGTCATACGGCTTTCTTTATTATATTGTACTACTGCTATTTAAAGGTTTAAGTTATAAAAAAAAATCAGTCTAATAAAGCGTCTTGTTTCAAGAGAGCAAAGTTTTGCGGCTATATAAATCTTTTTGTTCTTGTAAGCAGCAAGGGAGCTGTCGTTATTTGATATAAAGATTAAACATTGCACTGTATTTCTGTTATATGTAAATTTATTGTGTGAGACGGATAATGATTATTTATTTGGGTGTAATTAAGGGTTTTATTCATCTTAACCCTATACAGGCGACACATGAGTTCGAACTGTTATGTTTACAACATACAGGTATATTCTGTTGATTAGTCAAAATTCGTTTGGACCAATATTTTTTTTTATTGTCTAAAGATTATATGTTCGGGGGGGGGGGGGATAAATATCAAATATTCCTTAATATGTACACATCTTTACGGCATGTGTCTTTTAAGCCTTTGTATATCATTTAGCTGATGAAGGTTCGCAAAATTCTACGAAATAAAAAATCACTTCAAAGAAACATTTCTTTTTTTAGACACATGTTTTACATTTGTCGATATATCATTGATTTCTTTTTTCTTTTCTTTTTTGAAATTGAAAATGTGTGTACATGTAATTATTTTGTATTAATTTTGTTTGTTTGATTTATTTTATTGTGCTTTGCTTATTGTTTAATATTTGGGATAATGCTTTCCCTTTTGTTAAAAAAGGAAGAATGAGGGAATGTTGAAAATATATCTGTTGTGCAAAATTGTTTTTCTGAGTTAATCTAAAATTACACAGTTTAAGATTATAGAATTATGCAATTAATGTGGCATAGGTTATAGTGAAACATGCAAATTATGTTTTTGTATGATACTGTCTAAAGTACATGTAAATATATTTTGAAGGTCGTGTTTTATGCAGTTTTATATTTTCTGTTTATGTGTCAGAAATATAATCTATCATTAAATGAAATGACTGATTTTTTATACTGATTGCTAGACCATCATTTATACACTGATTGTCCACCGATTCTTCCTTTTTTTCCTGAACATTACAATAAGCACACACCTGGTGTGACAGGTTGTCCTGGAATGTTTATTATTCCATGCCACCTGATCCCACTCCTGATGTTTTGGAGGTCAGTGTTTGCTTTGATTCTATTTTGTAACTTTTAATGGACTTTTAAGCTCGAATATTGTTCGTTATCTCCACATGTTTTATTTGCCTAATTGCACAACTGTTATTAGCATAGACTAGAGAACATCAATCTAATTAAAATCAGATTTCTAAGATCCGCGCAGAGTAATATACGGCGCTGATCTAATAAGTCTGATTTAACTTGCATAAAAGTATTCAATCTCAAAGTCCATAAATCAGTATTTAAAATTGGAGCAGAGCAAACACAGACCTCCGGAAAATTAGAGATGGGATCAGGTTCCATGGACGAGAAAGCAACGTATTGCTTAAAACCCAAAATTAAATTGAGAGGTTCAGGTAGTATTCAGAAAATTTCTAAATTGGAAGCAGAAGAAAACTAGAGAATTATGATTTTAAATTTTCTTTAAAAAAAAAAAACGACAAGTACCACAAAAAATAAGATATGAAAGGTCATTTATCATCACATACAATGTATAAGAAATGACGTCAAATTTTCTATATAATATCATGATTTATGTTTTGCAATAGCATTTCAACTGGTAATATAAAATGAACTCATTCTATAAGGATATTATTAAAACTACGACTTTCGGGATGTGTTTGATTGACCCATCCTTACACTAACCAAACGTTATCCCTGATATGTAAGAAAAATAGAATTGCTGTTGTGTTTAAGAAAGAAATTTTCATAATGTAATCCAGAAAATTTGTTTAAAATGTATTCTGCATAGGAAATAACTTATTGTAAAATCATAACAATCTAGACCAAGTTTTCTCGTAGGTACGAAGAAGGAATTGCTGTCAGCGTTATGCTTCTTCGATGTAGAAAATTTCCAATACTGGGGTAGGAGGGGTAACTATTTTATAAACATCTTTTGTTTGACATGAATTTTGTATGCGCAGATTACTAGTTGTAAATCCTTTTAGTAATTTAAATATACAACTTAAACAAAACTTATACGAAATTGCTTTTTTTCTAAAGTATAAGGAATTAAATAAGATTTTGTGAAAGTGCAAGGATATGTTAATTCAAAGCGTTTCGAAATTCGCAGATAAAATTATTTTCCAGGGAATTTTTTTTTGTGGAATGATTTATCAACATATTCGTCCTGATCTTTAGAGAAAATATTATGTTCCATCCATGGATAAGCACCTTAAAGAACGTATGAAATTTTACTTGTATTTTATAATTTGTCTAGATACCATGTATCAACCTGTGTTCTATGTGATTTTCCTGAATCCTGAATTAGAAACAAACTAACAAAAGTTTGGTCACGTCCTCGTTTAAAGGACGATCGTGAAAATGTGGTAGTATCTTTTAAAATCTTCTCAGAAACCATTGGCCAAAAGAGTTTAACTTGTAGGAAACCTTCTTTACATGGTGCACATATAAGTTTGTTCAAATTATGAACCCAGGGTTAGGGTGAGGTCACAATTAGTGATTAATCAATGTTTTATAAAGGAACAAATAGAGAAAAAATCTTGAAATTCCGTCTTACGAAGTGATCAATGATTGATCATATTAATAAGATAAAATCACCGGCTAACTTAAATTCAAATCTGTTCAAATGATAACACGGGACTTAGTACGAGGCTACTAATGGGAATCAAAGATTTCTTTTCTATACATGAAAAAAAACTTTAAAAACCTTCTCCTCAAGAAAAGCAAAGCTATGATTGGTCATAATGATACGGAAGCATCCTCAGAAAGTGTAGATTTTGAATTGTTCATATGATGACCCTGGGGTAGAGTAGAGCCAAATGGAGGAACAGTCTTACATAGCAATTTTAGGGAAAAAAATTCTTCTAAAAAACAACAAAGCTTTGATTAGTTGAGTTAATATTATCTTTGTTATACTGTAGCGAAGATGTATGGACATCCTCAGGCAGGTTAGATTTAAATGTGTTTAAATCATGACCCCCGGGGTAAGTTGAGAGCACAACAGGGACGAAATGTTTGAGAAAAAAATAAAAACAGAGAAAAAGTTGAAAAATCGTTTTCCCAAGAACAGCAAAGTCATGATTACTCATGTATTTCAAAATCGTTTGAATCAAAACCGCAATTGGGAGGGGGTGGGGGCAACAATGGGAGAGACTACAATCAAATCTTTTTCAAAAGAATATAGAGGAAAAATACTTTTAACAAATATTTTAAAAAAATTTGCTCAGGAAAAGCAAATCCATGACTGATAATTACATTATTGTATATGGAAGATTTCAAAGGTGTTACATTTACTTTTGTCCCCAGGTGGTCCAGGAAACTTGTTAAATGAAGTTGTAGTAAATGAAATTTAACTTTCATGAAATTATCCGGCAAAATTGATATAAAGTACATCCAACTTGCGTAAAACAACATGCAAAACAACAATCAATCGTGAAAGTGATCAAGAATAACTTTTAATTCAAAAATCTTTTCGATGAAAAAGATCAAGATCAAGTTCAAAGATTTACAAATTCTGAGAAAAGTGTATGCAAATGTATTTATTGACTTTAACTTTTCTATCGTCAACTTCCCTTACTTATGCAGCAATATACCTTCATCACCTGCATACGGAGTATTTATATCTCAGTTGATTCGATACGCAAGAGCATGCTCTACGTATGAACAATTTCTTAAACGAGGTAAATTATTGACAAGCAAGTTGATGAAACAAGAATATCAACAGTCTCGTTTAAAGTCATCATTTCGTAAATTCTATGGTCGATACAATGACCTTGTCAGCAAATACAATTTATTATTGAATGAAATGCTGACTGACGTTTTTCATACCAATTGTTAGTCCATTATTTATACACTGAATTGACCACGGATTTTTTTCCGTTATTTCCTGATTATGACAACGAGCACACGGCGGGTGTGACCGGTCGGCAGGGGATGCTCACTCCTCCATGGCACCTGATCCCACCTCTGATGTTTCGGAGGTCCGTGTTTGCTCTGCTCTAATTTTGTATATTTGTTTAATGGACGTTGAGATTGAATACTGTTCGTTATTTCCATACCCTTCTTGCATAATCATTCTGTAGTTGAAACACAGTCTTACCGAAGAAACGGAATAGAGCCTTTCTATCTTTTGGATAATTGTCAAATTTCTCCCTTTAAAATCTACAAAATAAATAAAATTAAATAACAAGGAATCACTGATGTGAGTAAGGTGAAATTGGTACATTGCTTTTATTGCTGATATAAAATGTTTTAAGTGAGTGCAATATCATGAGAAAACTTTAATGTATTCCTTTCGACGTGATTTATATCTATACTGAGTGTATTACCTGTGATGATGGAAAGCCCTAGGGCCGATGTTACACAGAGTGAAGATAGCAAAGGCTATAGAAGGGAGATTACAACAGGCCAAAGAAAAACCGATCCACTCAACTATTTCTCCCAGGTAGTTAGCGCCAGAAACGTACTCGAATAGAAATCCTGGGGATAAAAATAAAAGTTAGCTCCGGAGACGTACTGAATAGAAATCCTAGGGTTAAAAATAAAAGTTAGCACCAGAGACGTACTTGAATAGAAATCCTGGGGATAACAATAAAAGTTATCTCCAGAGACGTACTGAATAGAAATCCTGGGGATAAAAATAAAAATTAGCACCAGAGACGTACTCGAATAGAAATCCTAGGGATAAAAATAAAAGTTAGCATCAGACACGTACTCGAATAGAAATCCTATAGGGATAAACATAAAAGTAAGCACCGGAGACATACTTGAATAGAAATCCTAGCGATGAAAATAAAATAAAGTTTGCAACCTTAATGATAATAATTCAAGGAAATTTTTTTTTTTAAACAACATACAATTCTATTTGCATTTTTACCAGAATACTACATGAATAAAAGAACGGGGAACATACAGATAAAATAATGTCTAACTACCTCTTGGAGTTTAATATGTGCCCTCTTTCTCTCTCCTTAGTGACGTCGGCAAAATGTCAGACCGGATGTTAATGTACATCCCCGTAAAAAATAACATAATACTTAACTGTGGTTCTATGAGAAAACCAGGCAGAATTGTAAAATATCAATTTTTAAGGTATTTTTAAATGTCATTATTCCATTAAATATTGATAAGGTACACATCACTGATAAAAAATCATGAGGTGAGAAAATTGATAGCTTGTTCTATTTATAGTAACAGGGCCGTCATTAAAACCAGGAAAATAAAGCATAAGAAAGGGCAAATAAAGGGGGAATTTCATTCAATTTCAATGCAGCATTAGAGCCAAAAGCAATCATTTACACATAAACTACTTATTTAATATAAAAATTCAAGATTATAATTTATGTTTGATAAAAAAAGATTTCTTGTCAAACATGCAATGTTGCCATAGCAACCCGTCAAAAATGTCTCTTTTGACAGAAATATCGTTTCGGATGTAAAGGTACCATAAAAATCTTCATATTAAACAGGGTTAGGACGCTTATTATTTTTAAATTCAAAATTAATTAAAAAGTTAAGTATGTTTGAATTATCTATGCAATAGGAATTGTTTGGGTTTTGAGAAAATCTGTCGTTTTTTGAGTAGTTAATCAGTGTTAAATTATCAGAGAAATTTGGGTGAAAATTAACATAAACACAATAAACAAAAGACAAATGTTGCTTATTAACTGATTGTTAATTTTCATTAATGATGATCTATAAATAAAAATAATTGTTCAAAATAAAATCAAACAATTAACAGGTTTAATTAATTCAAATTGCCTTTCATGAGACATAAACTTGAAGTTTCAGCATAGTTATCTCCCTTTACGGTACTCTCTAGGGAATGAGACACATAAGGTACATGCATGAATATGGCAGCTTCCAGGCATAGTGAAAGATTTGACTTTTCAAGGTCATGCACTTCTGTTGCATGTGGAGGACTTACACAAAGTATATATTCATGTCGAAAAAAAAAATATTGTCACACTTGGTGCATTGTCAAGCTGTCCCTAAACAACATCAAGTGACAATACCCGATGGCGTTCTCTTGCTTTACCAAAGTTACAAAAGAGTATCAGTATGTAAATTTCAAAATATGTCAAACGAGTCACAGAAATAGTCTTTGTACTTATTGGTACAAGACTCTAGGCGATGTTCACACCCGTTGCACCCACCAGACCAGAAGGAGAAACCAGACAGAGGAGTTAATTGCCCCGTTTCCAGAGAGATATGGCTACAAGAGAGGATACTTGTACCTGTTGGTAAGTGATATATAATGAACACTACAATAACATTATCTTATACATGGATACAATTTTGATTGGTCCTCAGATGATTTTTAGGAATTTCTGGTGTAATATATGAGAGAATATTGATTCGATGTAGATTTACATATAATTTACATTCCATATATTTTGCTAAATAAAGTGGAGAGCTATGACATTCAAATCGACAAAGCTGCATACAAATAAAATTGATAGGAGAGTCTAAAGGATATCAATATGATTTTTATTATGAATCATATCACATCTAGGTGTAGTACACCATCGACTCGAGTAAGTTACTAGACTACAATGTGTACATTAAAAAATAAATATAATTCAATTCAGGGGTTCAAATTTTTTTTTTTTCATGGGCAAGTCCAGGACTTGAAGAGTAAATTTTAGGCAAGTCCGAGGAAGAAATTTCAGTGTCCATATTTACCTATACATCATTAAATTTATGTAACTTATAATTTATTTTCATTTGTTGCATTGAATGAATAAAGACTATGTGTATTAATATATGTTTTATTTTTCCTCCATAAACTGTCATATAGTCATACATGGGTATTTCAAAACAATACCAGACTGATAGATTACTGGTACATTACAATAACTTTTACAAATACTCACTACTGAATAAACCATCCGTTACAGTAAATAGAAATTAGAATGTGCTGTAAGTCACAGCTAAAACCGAAATTTAACGAAACTCATTGCCATTTGTCATATAGGAGGAAACACGAGGAATTGCGTAAAAGCAAGAGTCTAACCGCAACAGAAAATAAAAAGATGGATTGTATTTTTGAAACGTTCGTAATGTTTTATGGGTATTTTAACGCCCACAAACCCACATTTTTACTTAATACTTAATACTTAATTTTTACTTAATTGTAATACATTTGAGAATTTGCTTTATTTTTAGCTTTACGATCATTTTTTTAACTTATAAAAAAAGATAAACAAGAAACATAGCCAAGTCCCAGGACTTTGGCGAATTCTAAATGCCCAGTCCAGATCCAGAATTTGTTAGTCCAGGACGTCGGGCTTGAGGATTTTTGAACCCCTGATTCATAAGTGTTTTCAAAGCTCGTGTGTACATTATTGGATCTCAAAGAATCCTATCCACATGCACAATGATTTTCTTTTTAAGGTAGGGGTTATATTTTTTATTTAAACAAAAATAAGTAACCTCAGGTGCCTGTGATCCCATTCAATTAGAATGGATATCTGTTGAAATGCAAGAAAAATTTAACAGCTCTCATTAAATTGCAGGTTTATGAAGGAATCGTTCTGAAAGGCATGCACAGAAAAACTTACTCCACTAAAGTGGACATTGAGGATGATCATTGATGATAGGTTCAAGGTTGGTACATTGTATACATGTGATATTGCATAACCCACAAACAACAACTATTATATGAATGTCCAGGACACTAATAAAAACTCAAAGCCCCTTCCCCCCTCCATCCAATCTGAGGATTTTTTTTATTAATAAGGAAATGCATGTTGTCTGCAATATTTTAAAAAATTAAGGCTTATCATTTCTCCGAGATTAACATCTTTTAGTTCAAGATTGAAAGTTTATAAAGCAATGAATAAATGATCTTTCTATATGTTTACTGCACAAGTACAACAGAAAGCACTAATAAATTTTGAAGTTGGTCTTCAATGTGCTAAATTACACAACAACAAAACTACAGATGTACCTACCAAAAAAAAATTCAGAGTACATAAACAGTTTTGTAAATGATTACTTCATTTATATCAAGGAATCTGTGGAAAGTTTTTAAAAGGGGCTTCATGTAATCATATAGGCAGTTAAATTACAACCCACTTACCACATCCCATATACTCTCTTTTCCAAAAACAAAAAAATGGAGAAATAAAAGAGCAAATCAAACTCTATTTTAAACTATACATATGAATTAGTTCCTCTTGTAAAAGTGAGGTTGAAATCCTGTAGATTTTTATAAGCTGATCTGTGTTTTACTGTATTGCTCTGAAGCCAGAATAGTGAGAATACTATTCCTAGTGAATTATTTAGAAATAAAATCCCACTCGTGTATAAAAAGAGCTAGAAAATAAATTAAAATATAAATACAATATATAAAATGATAAATATTCATTAAAGTATAAGAAGCTAGATTAAGGGCTATAATTTTGAAAATAGATGACTTTTGTCTGCATTACTGACTATCACATTGTCATGTAAATGATGTAAATCATATTTTTTGTTATTTCAGCTGAATTTTTTAAGCTTGGTACTGAGGATATTGAAGAGAAAATAGAATGTGACAATGAACAGTGTCCAGCTGTTTCTCAACACATCTCAGGGGTGGAAGGTACATATCTAGTTTATTTATTTTTACAAATTTGGTTTACTATAAGGTAAACTGTTGCTATCCGTATTCATCCATTGCTCTGCACCATATGTTGGTCATGTACTTTTGAATATTTTAAGCTTAATTTCTCTATGTAATGACTAAATTAAAATTCAAGCTATAAAATATCTGTTGGTAAATTAATTAGGATGGAAAAAGAAGTTAATAACAATTTGTCTTCTCATATCATGAGATATTTTCATCCTTTTGTAGATGCACAAATGTTAGTAGGGATAAAATTTCATTGATTTGTCACCTACAAAAAGTTTCCAGGCATTATATTTTGTTGTTTCCAAAGGAAAACTCAGTAGTACTGGTACCTATAACAACAAATAATGAAAATGAATATCCAATGATTATTTCTGCATTTACAGTTTATTGAAAATTCAAGACATTTTTGAAAATTCCTATGAAGTTCCAATTAAAAATAAAAACCTTTATTTCACCAAAACCCATAATGAGATTGAGAGCATATATTTTTATTAGAGTGGGGGTATTACTACTGAGCATTGACACACAGACTTCTTTTTTATGCACCCAGATCGGTAGATCTGAGGTGTATATTGTTTTTGTCCTGTCTGTTTGTCTGTCTGTTTTCAACTTTAACCTTCACCATAACTTTTGAACCATGGGAGAGAGAGACTTCATATTTGGCATGCTTACTTAATTAAGTTCTTTCAAATGACACCAAGGTCAATGACCTTGTGACCTTGACTGTGACATCTTTTGAATTTTTTTTGTTTCTGTGTTAAATGGTTAAAGGAATAAGTCAATGAAATTTGACAGCTATAGCTAACCTGGCTTTTTTGAAAATCAAGGTTTAAGTAGTTTATTGATTAAAAATTTTCTTTTCCCGTAAACAACTAAAGGGGGGGTAACTTTTGGAATTTCCTGTCCAAAAACCACTCTAACGATTTTGTCCAAAATGTGCATACACACAGTAGATATAGTCATGTACTAAATATACAAAATAGTGAAAATTAAACGACAGGAATATTTTGTGGTAGGTGTGTTGTACATCCTTAAGAACCACAGTGTGTTAGGAAAGATGAAACTTATAGGGAAGCATCCTGGCCAGTAGGGTAGTGTAGATTCATATCTGTTCAAATCATGACCCCCAGGGCTGGGGCGGGGCCATGATCGATAATCAAAGTTTATACTTGTATGGGAAAAAAATACTGAACTGATTTCTGTTTTTTTCCTAGCCACAGTGCCTAGGTGAACGATATGGCCCATGAGCCTCTTATGTTTAATATTCCATGCAAGAATTGTCTTTGAAGTGTGATTATAGTCAGAATTATGTCGTCTTCAACATTTAAAATATCTCTTATCAAAACTTATCTTTTTCAGAGCAACCCAGTCAGAATTCAGAGTTTTCTCTGAGTCCGTCTTCCCAAGGAACAGTAAGTGACTACTGGAGACCACCCACATACTATCGAGAAAAGCTAAACAGGAGTATGAAACTGTCTGATGGTAAATTCACGCCCTTACGCTTCACCCTGAATGCATCATTAGATGAGGTACAGCAGTCTATAAAAGACTATGTGACACAGAAAGCCAATGAAGTTATTCAGTGTGCCTTTGAATGCATTGCACCTTGCAAGAAAATGCTTTAATGCACTTGTTATATAAAAAATGTTACATGCCGGAGGAAAAAAGATAGAAACTGATGCATTTAATAAAAGCATAAAAGGATCATCAGGCTGATGGCCATCAGAGTCACGTACAGATACTATCATTTTTTGTGAACAACTTTTCAAAAACTGAACTTTATAAAATGTCCCATGGTTTAACAAAGTACAAAATAGATTGTGCAAGAAAATATGCATCAACTAATATTGTCCTGGCTACTTTTTTCATCTTTTGTTAAAACAAAACAGTGGAGCTACAGTCTCCTCAGAGACTACTGGTCTATCCACATGTACAGAAGTATTTTTACCAAAATGTTCAGTCACTGTATATACCATTTTTGAAGTGAAAATATTGATTTTTTAAATAGTAGCCTAATATAGTTTATAAAAGTATGAAACAAAGGGAAATAACTCTGTCGCAAAAAATCACAATTTTTTGGAAAAATTCCTCAATTTCAAAATCGCGCAGTGTCACCAATAATCAAAACCCGAATAATTGCCTGTAGGAAATTATTATTAAGTTCACAATCTTTATCTTAAAACAAAATAATTTAAAATCTAAGCGTCCAAACCCAGTTTTAAAACATGTCCAATATCGACCCTTTTCCCACATTTTTCAGTCTCTTTTATATCAAGAGTTATTCCCCCTGTTTTTAAATATAGCATTGATTTTTAAGACAAAAAAAATTTGTGCAAAATGAAATAATTAATATATATTTTCTTTTGTTCTTACTTTTGATCACTCAATATTTTAATGAAAAGAAGAGAATGGTGAATGAAAATAGCAATTTTTACAAAATTGTGAATACAAAATGATGATAAAGATGGTGGCTTATGGGGAACCCCCTTGGTGGGCCCCAATATTGAAAATTTTCAGAAATTTTTTTTCTTGTGATTATATGCTATATTGTTGGAGTCTTTTGGGAAAATTTCATAAATGTGAGTGACACTTCATGTATGGCCCCCTGCCTGGTTTTCTCATAGAACCACAGTTAAAAAATAAATTAGAAATGTTTCTGTAAGGGTTTTAATGCGTATTGACATATTAGAAATTAAACACCGGTTCACTTTCTTTTTTATGTGCATTAATAAGCCAAAAAAAAAAAAAAAAAACAGCGGAAAATTTAGTTATATTTGGTATAACATACCCAGGCAGAATCTTGCCTTCTGGAACCAGTGTTGGATCTTGGTATTCGGTAGGAGTATTCCGTACGTCTGCAGAGCGCCGTTCACTGAACAGAAGAAAACAGCGGCCACAAACGAAAACAAAGGAATAGATTTACCTCCCTTTATCCTTAGCGGGAAAATGAAAGTCCTGAAATCAAGGGTAATTATTTTAGAAAAAAAAACATCAATGGTCAAGCATGGATATATAGGTAGTCCACCCCCACCTCACCGCCTGCGATTTTCAGAGTTATAGAAATTATGTACAGTAGATGTAGAAAAAAATGAAGTAGAACACCTCAGAAAACATTGGCGGGTGAATTTGAGACAAGCATATAAAAATGTATTTTTAGATATTCCCCATCCCCCTCCGGAATAGGGTTTTCGGGTATTGAAAAGTTGTTATTTATATCCTTGTGTCGGATTTTTTTTATGCTTTTGTGAAACCCCCTCTCTGAAGAGAAATAAATTTAAATTAAAAAATACAACCCTGAAAATCCCTTGGTTCGCACATGATTGTACGTAATGTGTATTCGGTACAGTGACGAATGAACAAATCACTTTAAATTTATTACAAAAGTGAATTGGCAATAAGAAATTCAGGAAAAAGAACTATGCCCCAGTTTTTTTCTGTAGGAACTAGGCGAGCTTTGCAGGCACGAGGTACCCCCACCCGGGACGGATGTACCGACCGTAGAGGGCCGTAGTGAACTGAAACGTGACTAAAATTGAGATCCCCCACAAAACCATCAGACCGGAAACAAACTTCAGTGAAACGGGGGCCGAAAACACTCGGTCAACTTGTTCCAATATTAAGTTCATATTTTACTTCCATTAATTTTATTTTTTGAAAGTAGAGACAACTATTGAGATACTTTTTTCTAATCAAGTATGTATTGCGTTAACTAATTCTTATTGCAATTGGTTTGGCTGGTGAGCGAGTCGCATTTTATTAAGATTTTGAGAATAGATGACGTCACCCTTCATCCCGTTGTGCGATTGTTTAATCCGAGATAAGGACTCTTATTCGGCTAGCCAGTGATTCAGGGTGTTATTTCATAACCACAAAGATAAATAAAAACTCTATAGAATTCTGTGATGTTTGTTTTGGTTCTTATTTTTGGGGTATCTGTAAAGTGCAAAACGAAATAGAAACGAAACGAACTAAAGCGAAACGAAATCTGCCAAAACGAAACGAAATATACCGAAACGAAACGAAACCTATCGAAATGAAACGAAACCTGCCGAAACAAAACGGAAAAAAACTATCAAAATGTTTCGGTTTTTTTTTTTTTCAAATCAAGATACATTTATGTAATTATGTATGTGCAACTGCATGTGGACTTTTTTTTACTTCAAATAAAATTTATATATATAGTTCATTCACTTGTTAATATAAAATTTTATAATTATTTATAAATTATGCTCCCTTCTCAGTCTAATGATGTATTTACATGTTTAACAGCTGCAAATATGCACGAGCGTACTATGCATATATAATTTCAATATGTGCGGTATTTTCTAATTTTTTATCTTACTCTTATTTCAGTTCTTATTTATCTAGATACAACATATCAATCAAAATTGATGTTGTTACATGTAAAGGCTCGTTTATGTACGGGTCGCAATAACGTCACTGTACTGTTGTAAAGTAAATGTCTTAAAACATAGGATAAACCAGCGGCTTAAAGTATTAAGTAATCCATTCGAAGGTGTCTGATTTTATTGTTCAGTTATACATGTAACTACAACCGGAATCTTGTGTATCCTTTCTACGTACATAGAGTCCTATCTTTTTCGAGGATGAAATAAGTGGTTTGCAATGATGAGGCTCCATAAGAGACGTCAAAAACGATTTAACTGACAAGAAAAAAATCTCTCCAAGCAAACAATGTCAATTTTAAGTAGGTAAATTATTCAGTAAGATATTAATAAAATATGACATAGGCGTTGGAAGCGGGGTGTGTTAGACCCCCCCCCCCCCTT
>PRKT01000417.1:245964-279609 GCA_003671525.1 Saccostrea glomerata
TCCCCCCCCCCCCCCTTTAATATCCTTCCGACGCGTACGCCTATGTATTAGCTTGAAGCGAAGCCTGTGGTGCTTGAACTATATAAATTTCACGTGAAGTAAAATAGACAATATAATCATTCTGAGAGTTTTGTTTTGTTTCGTTTCAGCAGGTTTCCTTTTGATTTAGTTTCGTTTCGTCTTGATTTCGTTTCGTTTCGGTAAGTTTCGTTTCGGTAGATTTCTTTTCGTTTCGGCAGATTTCGTTTGTTTCGTTTCATTTCTATTTCTTTTCACTTTACAGGTACCCCTTATTTTCCATTTATGTATATGTATACCATGAGTCTTATTTTACCCCCTCTGAAATAGGGGACATATTTTTTTTTATTAGTGAACTGTGGAGCGATGAATAATATCTCTTTTTCTATCTCCCTATCTCTTTCTATCTATCTAAATTGTGTTTAAATGCCAAATAATTCCATTATATGGATAATTTTGCAAAATTCCTTGTTTCGGTTCCAGGTCTGTCTGTCAAGTGATATAATCATAAGGAACAAAGATATGGATGTAATGTTTCTCTCATGCAATCATAAATCAATATAAAAGTGGGGAAACTGAGATCAGGGTTGTTAATGAGCGAGAAGGTAGGGAGAAGGTAGGGAGAAGGTAGGGAGAAGGTAGGGAGAAGGTAGGGAGAAGGTAGAGGGAAGGTAGGGAGAAGGTAGGGAGAAGGTAGGGAGAGAAAAACAAAAAGAAATTGAGAACGATAGAGAAAGAGATCCATGTTATTTCATATGCATTGATACTCATACCAACATCTGAGCTAGTCGAAGGCTCGGGATATACCTCCTTTTTTTCCTTTTTTCCCCTTTTTAATTTCTTGTTGACATACTGTATCCAATTGTTTGCACTATATTTCCCTAAACCACCTACATTAACCATACTTCAAGGGGGAGCCTTTCGTTGCCACACAAGTTTCTACTTAAGCGTTGTTTTAATTTTTATGAGGGGATAATCTAGATTCTACAGATATACCAAAATAGATTAGGTAGATTAAATAAAAGAATCATTCAAGAATTTTGTATATGATAAAAAATAATATATTTATAGTTTGTAAAAGTCAGGGTTAGTTGTAAATTGTAAATACAAAGTAATATTTAAAACACTAAGATGATTAATAAAATGAAATAAATTTGAAGATCAGTATAGGCCAAGAATACATGAGTACAAGGATAATGCTTGGTTTCTAATTTGTATACTTTCCTTTATGATAGAGAAATAAAATCGTGGTTTGTACTGATATATGCAGGCAAAGTTGTTGAATACAAGACGTTTTATTCCATCAATGTATTGGTTTACCTGCTAGGAAATCAAAATTTCATTTTGATTGATTGTATATTGTTTACCGTCCCTCTCGAGAATTTTTAACTCATATGGAGACGTCATCGTATGCCGGTGAAGGGCTTCAAATTTTGACCTTTATTCGGCACTCAGGGCCATTAATCAAGTTTAAAAAATACAAGTTTGCGACAGAAAACACAATTAAAAAAACCCCTAAAAATTGGGATAACGTCCTTTGTCTCTGTCCTTTGTTTTATCCCCCTGTCTTCTGTCATTTGTGGTCTATAGGAAGATATATATTGACATTACTGTGAGACACTGGTGTAAAACTATAGCATTTCTAAATTAACGGGAGTTATCATTTCTTTAATAGAGCTTTAATTCGCATTCATTAATAGTCTGAATTTTCCGGATTATAGTTTTAATATTTTGCATTTATACACAACATTGACATTTTTCAAATAAATAACGACACTCAGAATTCCCCAACGTTATATAGCAAAGCACAACAAGAAATGATTCTTTTAACAGCTTTATTAGAAATATCGCAGATTCTAGCTGTCAACAAACAAATAAAATTACAATGGTTTTAGTTCCCCCATAATATGGGCGATAGGCATACCTCGTCATACTTCGTCATACCTCGTCATTCTGACAAAATCTTTCATGAAAGCTACAATAATGCTGAATACTTTTTATACTAGGATTCATTTCTCAAACATAGTAACGGTTTCTTTCTACATTGTGAAACTCAAAAAATTATTCGGAATATGATTGGCGTCATGAGATATATCTAATTGTACAAAGCAATTATGAGTTTAATGTTATGTTGTTAACTTATCTGCGCAATCCATTTCAGTGATCAATTGAAATTATTGATTAATTGTTTTATTGTATATATGAGTTTTCTCCATCTAGCATTAAACACGGTAGGGTTGTACTCGAGTATCTTGTGATGGTGAAGTATTAGGACATTCGGAAATAAAATCTACAATCATCTATAAAACAGGAAAACCGTGCTTGAAGTGTATTAGCGGCAAAAGAGAGTTAGACAAAATACCACAAAGGACGTACGAAAGTACATCTGATTTTTTTTATGCTTACAGTGAGTTCATGGTATATTTGAATTTACAAAGTGAACCTTTCATCCAAAGAAAACCAGAGGAGGAAAGGCAATAGCTGGTAGGAAAATTTATTTTATTACATATTTTCTTGAAAAGATTGTTGATCCTGCATTATTGTACACAATCTTAAACTGAAATGTCTGTAATGTTATGGTTCTTGACACAAGTGTACATGTTGTAGACAACAACCCCTCTACTTTCCACACTTACAGGAATCTTAATTATTCCTAAGAATTCTGATTTCATACAATGTAGTAACATTTCTAATATCTCTATGGAATTATTTCCAGATTTTGGATCGTGCATTTCAAAAGTTTTGTCTGTTTACATTTGGCATCAGTTATGCTTTTCCAAACATAGAATTTTTTTTCTAAATTTAACAAAGCAAGCTGATAAAGTAGGCTTTTAATTTTTTTATTTAAAAAAAACCTTTCAAGTCATTTTTTTGTTAGTCAGAACGTAGTTTTTTTTTATTTAATGTTTGTACAGCTGACTTAAAAAAGACAATCTTAACAAAAATATTTGTTTGTACTCTCCCCACCTACTTCCGAAAAAGGCTAAAGATAACCCGACTCAGCACCTGAAGAAACGGTAATTGTTATCTTCTTTCCAATCAACAAGAATGTTGAAATTTCTGGAATAAGAATTCCTACCTACTTAATTCTGCCGATCGTCATTTTTATCCCGAGTCTGAAGAGGACAAGAAAACATTGATTAAATGAAGGCCTGATAAATCTTTGTAGCTATAGATATCAATTCATCGTCACATTGGAATCTTAGACCCTTTACATGTACTTGGATGTCTTCAAACTTTCTTTTACTTTTTCTTCCACAAATACACAGGCCGTTAATTAATTGACTGTTTAAAGTCTTTTATTAAAAAAACCCTCAAATTTTAATAAAATGATTGATTAACTGTATGTTGTTTTACGTCCCTCTTGAGAATTTTCACTCATATGGAGACGCCACAACTTGGTGTTGGAGAGCTGCAAATTCTGTCTTATACTTGGTACTTACGGCTACTGAGCAGTGATGGTTCTTTTTTCGTGCAAGCACCAGCTGTGACACTGGACTTCAGTTTATACGGTCTTATCAGAAGGACAGGTCTTCACGTCCCAGATTGGAATTCGAACCCGCGACATTAGGATCAACTTCTTACTTTGCGATTCTATAACAGACACGCTATTCACTGCGCCACACGGGTGACTTAATAAAATGACATGATTCGTTAAAACAGACACAAACAAAATCTACGCAGTACTGTTAGAAATACTATGGAAAAATCAACAGAAAATTGACTTGTACAATTAGGTGCCTTTTTAATGCTGATTAATTTTTGTGAAGCTATAATATTACCTTTATATTTACAAAAAAACATATAATGAATGTAGTTGGTCACCTTAGTTCAAATCATGTGACATATGCATATAATGCATACTACATTAAGGTCATGCACAAATTTCAATTTTGTAAGGACACACCTTATTTCAATTACAAAAATAAGTTATAAATTATGTCTATTTATGTTCTAAATTCACCGGTTGAATGAACATACATTGTTTATAAAAACAGTCAAGAACGCTTTATATAGGATGAGCTCGCATGTGCGAATGCAACACACTTAAAAGAATTGTATACAGTATACAAAGCACAGTCTTTAGTTTAACTTCTGAAATCCATATCATTCTACAAAAGGAAAAAGATTTATATAAAGTGACAAGACAACATTAATACAAACAACAGTATCGTTACTTTAAGGGGTGGATGAAGCGGGTGATTATTCAATTGCAATGTAGCAACTTCGAATGACTGAAAACACCCGACAATCTACCGTTCACGTGACTGAATCATGCGTAGCACGGATTTAACCTGTTAACCCATAAGCAAATGAACAACCAATCGATCTCCTTTGCCGATTGAACTTGCAATCTGCATACTTATTAAATACACGTGTTTTACCACATCTTTTATAAATATATACTAATTATATCTTGTATTTTCTGATAAATGCGGTTCATTAGAAATTTCCATTTTATTAGGGTGGGTTTCCTGTGTATGTGACCGTTACAAAGAATTATATGTATTTATTAAATACGTATAATTGATTTATGACCCTGTACATAAAAACACGGATGAATTTATTCAATACTTTTCTATATTACTCTTGAATAATGGTACATAACGAAGGTAATACATTGTTTAATGACTTTGATATTGAATATCGTTCGTTATCTCAATATCCTTCATTGCTAAAAATTCCCAACCGAAGATCCGTCAATGATATGTTGTTTAATAATTAAATGTATTTTTACACTGTAAAAAATTCCTCGACATATGTGTATGTGACCGTTTCAAAGAATTATATGTACCGTATAAGTAGAATTTTTAGCGAGGATTTAATGTTGGCTTTATTAGCGATGATGCTGACATCGCTAAAATTGAATATCGCTAAAAATTAATTGCGTTTTATTTGTAAAAGCGTCTTTAGTTAGCATTTTAAAATCGCTAAAAATAAAATACCAGATTTTAGGTAGAAATCGCTAAATTTGCGTCTCGCTAAAATTTCCACTTATACGGTATTTATTAAATAATGCTCTCCATTTTGGGACACAGCAGCACTTTACGAGTTAAGGAAAATATTTTTTTTCACAAAAGAGTTAAGTTCTGTAAAGAGTATGTCCTTGCAAAAAGGTCATTTAATTGGACACCTCGATGTTAATCAAGTGACCCTGCACATAAAAACACGGAAGAATTTATTCAATACTTTTCTGTATAACTCTTGAATAATCGCACTAAACGAAGGTAATACTTTGTTTTATGGACTTTGATATTGAATATCGTTCGTTTCAATATTCATTGCTAAAAATTCCCCACCAAAGATTTGTCAATGATATGTGGTTTAATAATTAAATTAGGGAATAACTATCTTCTAATTTGGTGTTTCGATCGTTAGTGTTGATTTAACGGTCGCAAACTGAGTTTTACGGGCGACGCGTAAGGTTGAGGTCGGATAAGAGTAAGGTAAAAAGTAAATTAACACATCAGATATCTGATTTAATCACTGAAGTTTATCTTCAAACCTTGGGGCCTATATAAGAAAAAAGTAGAAAAAGTGAATTAATGATCATTTGTTTTGAATGTAAAAAAGGTAATAATTTTAATGATATGTGTTCAACTAAATTCATACCATATTTGTCTTCTTTTTGTTTGGGATATTCATTCAAACAAATGTAATATCTTAGGATAAATGTCTGAATGTTAAAAAAGTAAAAAAAAAAAATTCCTAAGATTGTAATCACAATTTTTCATGCAATCATGTAAATTATGGCTTAGGCTTTCATCAAAATAATTCATATTTTGTCAATTCTTAATAACTGAATTGCGCCACAAAAATATTGAATGGATAAATAACAACTTCTTCTAGCTATAACATTTAGAGTCCAATACTTGATATTTTTTTCAAATATTTAATAATTTCAAATGATATCAATGAATTTTATGGAGATAACGAACATTATTCAAGATCAAATGTCTAAAAACAGGAACAGAGCAAAGACAGACCTAAAAAACATCAGAGGTGGGATCAGGTGCAAAATCCCCTGCAGGTCACACCCGTTTTGTGCTCCTTGTCATGATCGGGAAATAAAGGAAAAATCCGTCGTCAATTCAGTGTATAAATAGTCGACAAACAGTTAATATGAAAAACTTCAGTCAACATGAACTTATAATAACAAACACTATCTTACCATGCAAAATTTTAGTTTACAAGTATTTTGTTTCTACCAGTCACACGTTACGCATGGAGTATTCTTTGAAATCTGTTTGATTGACTGATTTATCGAAAAAACGCAGCACAGTTAAGGTTACAAAAAGGAGGCGGGGCCTAATTTGTACGGGAAAACTTGACTATGACATCATTCACAATATACGTCATACAGCATTTCTTTGAAATACCACAAAATGAGTTTATCTGCTAATTTAACCAGTAAGAAATCATCAAACTACATAAAAACTTGCTACAGCGTGTTGTTTTGTCGTTAGTTAAATCCCACATAGCAAGTTATAAACAAGTCACTGATCGCAATACACTTGTCAATATGACGTCATTTCTTACAACGTGACGTAGTTTGTATGCAGTGAGAGACAGATCAAGTAATATTTACACAAAAAAATATGTATTCTCTAATTAAATAAAATATTATTTACAGATATTCTATGGGCCAATAACTTGAATTTAATGTCTTCTTCACTATTTTATTAATATATTTTCTGTACATTACGTATTTAATTGACACTGCCATATAATTTGAATGCAAGTACATAGGAGGGTAATGTGGGGGGTCTTAATAAATCGATCTAGTGCAAGGGCATACACTCTATGGATCAAAGTAAGCTTTTAAATTTCAACTATAGAACTATTAAGGTATCTGAAAAGTGCTGCGATCCTGATGAAATCTTAAATACAATTTAATTATATTAATATTTCATGCCGCTGACCAGCAAAAAATATAGCATTCGGTCATACAAGTTTAATTTTAACAATGAAATTGCAGAATTTATACAGGATCGCAGCACTTTTTAGAAACTACAATGCGTATTGAAAATTTTGATATACTAAACTTGGAAATTTAACTCGGTTATGCCCATGCACTGGTGATATTTATATGTAACACCAATACTTCAAGTCAATGTGCTAAAATCGCGTGACTGCCGCATCACGTGACTAGTCTAAATATAAAATATAATCGGCTTCGATATGTAGTTATTAATCATAATGACAATTATCCGATATAAATAATGTACTAAAAATAATCGCCATCCCGATTACGAATACATTTTTAAATACAAAATTTAGTCGATATTTCCATTGCGCACCTTAACTGTACTGCGAAGTTGGTTGTTGAGTGTACACTAGAATTTTTATCACTAGCAAAACTGTGCCTTGTGACACGGAAGTTTTTAAGCAAGATAAAACAAAATCTACATCCATGCTATCTGAATTCACTTGAGGGGAATATGACTGGAAAACTGGAAAACGGTGCTTAAAATTGTGTTTGCCAAAAATGAGGCATTATAACAATAGTAAATTATAATTATCATATTTTAAGTAAAATGTAGAATCAACTGTTAATAAGTATCATGAAATATGGATAGTGTCAGACATTATTTATACTCTTGTAGAGCATTCAGGGAAACATAAAGGAAGAGAGTATCAGAAGTCGAAATTGCCTCACAATGCTAACATAGATCATTTTAATCATGCTATTTGAGAGTATATATGGAACAATTCACATTTTACAAAGCTTTATATATATGAAACAATTTAGAAATAGAGCCTTGGTAATCAAAAGAATTAACTATAAATGCAATTAAAGTTTTATTTCTTTAATGGCTAACTGTAGATTTTGAGGCATTCTAAAGTGATTGCGCCCATGACAAAAGGGCCTCATTACATTTTTGCTTAAACAGAGAAATAATGTCATAGGATGTGCCGTTTCAGACTGACTACGTGTTTTGACGTTCAAGACGCATCAGAGTTTATTTCGCTGTTTCCAACAATTTATTGGAATTTATTTTCATTTATAAATTCATTTAATCAATATTTGAATCTCCCAACCCACTGATTTTAATAGATATAAATAAAAACATTTAGAATTGGTTTCTTAACAAACATATTTATTCTATACTTCGATCTCTAAAACTAACACAATACAATATAGTTTTCCTACATACATGACATTGCATAGAATCTGTCAACAAAGTGTTTTTTCTGATAGGATAATAGAATCTGTATACTCTAGATAAAATAAATTTTATTTAGTATTACACACATATATATATACCAGATTTAGGATACCTGTTAGACAGGGGTTACCTTGATTGTTAAAATATTGCAAAGGAAAATTGTCTTCCTTTTCTTGAAATCCGCTCCACCACTCTCAGTATACATGTACATCGCGATCGCGTAGATTACATGTAAACATTGATTCATCTGTGCATACTGCTTAAAACTTAAAATACATATTCCACTTTTCTCAAATCTAGCAAATATTTGTGAGAATAATATCTAAGATATTTGTATTTTCTATAAATAAAGAAAGGAGAGATAACTCTGATGTCATCAATCGATGTAACAGGGTACCAGAGAGAAACATTCATCTTAATTGCGATCATTCTTACGTTTCAGCTGCATGTTCGCATGTATTTGCACCCGGAATATAAAAGAGATCTTTTATGACCAAATAAAAACATTTTCCATATATTATTATTAACTTGATTATGATTTTTTAAATAAAAAAAAATATTGTTGTACTTTTGGAACAAGGTCCTGTTAATGTAGAAAAGGAAAATCAAAGAAAACAAGGAAAAAGAGTCAAATTGTACAGACTTCAAATTTTTTTCAAATCTCTTATCTATAGCTTTTTTGCATGAAGTTATTTAAAAATGAATTTCATTTTTTTAAAAGTAATATACCTGTATAGTATCTACCGTATCATGAATCATGATAAAGTAAATTAATTAAAAATGTTGTTTTGTCTTTTTTTTTGTTTTCCGACTGAAAAAATATGTTCTAAATATACTAACTTTAATGGAGCTTGTCAAGAAAATCTGAAGAGAGAGAGAGAGAGAGAGAGAGAGAGAGAGAGAGAGGATGGAGGGTCGATAAAATTATTTATTTTGAATCTAGTTATCAATATTGAGAAATTTGAAACTCTTTTGAATTAGATGAGTTTTCAAAACAAACAAAATAATAAAATACCGTAAATACCGAAGAAAAAAAAAGTTTTTGTTCTCTAAACTACATGCATGGCTATTTATTTTCAAGATCAAAAAATTTATTTAACATGTAACTCTTTGGTACTTACGTGTTGCTTTCCTATGTGGAGTTCAAATATTTTTAGCATAATTTCAAATTAATCCCTAAAGCCATGAAGAACTTTGTCTTTCACAAAACCCCGATCAGCGTTGAATGTCTCTTAACAGATCAATTTTCATTTGTAAAAAGCCAATTCATCACTGGACTTATAATTTCATTGTAGTTATCAGTGTGGAAAGTATTGTTTAACCTTCCATCAAATTATGGATAAATATTATTAAATATGCACATAATATGATTTTATTTGATTTGATTGATAAAAAAATCTTTTTAAGTTCTTGGTCGTGTTTTCTTTCTACATGTAAATGCTGAAAGAAAATAAAATTCAATGCTGCAAATACACGACGTTTTATTTTGGCCGCAGTGTAGAGGATGGGGGTTCCTTTTATATTTCGTAACATGTAAGGTTTTACAAGACTTAGCATATCCAAGCTTTTGTCATGGAACCGGAATGGAATTCATCCTCTGTAAAACTCACTTCATAAATTAAAATTAGAAAACAAAATCATAAGAATGAAGAATCACAGGAGATTGAAGTTTTTATCGTCAAAAAAAAAAAAAAAAAAAAAAAAAAAAAAAAAAAAAAAAAAAAAAAAAAAAAAAAAAAAAAAACCGAAAAAAATTTTCCTACCCTTAACTAAAAAAACCCCCGGATGGCAACGTGTTTTGGGGGGATCCACCTTAACAAATCGAACTGGGCTTGGTCGGAAAAATCTCGTAACTAATTCAGTATCTGGAGTGTTTGTGCTATTTATTCAAGTTAAGAAATCAAATCTGCTTGACGAATTCGGGCTGTTCATGGCCTTTTTTCCAGTTTGACAGCTCATCCTGGACTCCATGCCTCTAAACCGGAAGTGAACTCCGAGGTGAATAAATGACGTAATTGAAGAAAAGAACCAAAAAAATGCATGTAAAACTTCATGTACAATTTTATGTTACCATTCGTGATCAATAAAAAGATATATTTTTCAAACAAAATAATGCTTTATAATGGCGCTTAGTCTAACTGTTTGGCTCTTTGTCGACATGGCTTTTCAGTGATTTAAATTTGGCGCTTGTAAAAACTGAATTATCTGTCCCTGGTACACATCGTCGTGCAAGTAAGAAAAAGAATAAATAACTTTTTAAAGTTCTGTTAAATATATTTAAAATAACTGAATAAAATAACGTTGGACAATTATCTATCTTATTTCATTTGAACAAGTTTTTATAAACGTCAAATATACACTGCGAGATTCTCTTCCGGTTTAGTGGCATGGAGTCCAGGATGAGCTGTCAAAGTGGAAAAAGGGCTAGGAATGGCCCGTAGTCGTCAAGCAGATTGAATTTTTCACATTGAATAAATAACAAAAACGCTCCGGATACTGAATTAGTCGCGAGATTTTTCTGGCCAAGCCCAGATCTATTTGCTTAGGTGGGTCCCCCCAAAACACATTGCCATCCTGGGGTTTTTTTAGTTAAGGGTAGGAAAATTTTTTCCGGATTTTTTTTTTTTTTTTTTTTGACGATTAAAACTTCAGACTCCTGTGGAAGAATAAATAAAATAATATGATGAATTTCTAAGATGCTTATATCTCTACAAAAATCTGACATTTCAAATCTCAGCCAGTTCACAGACAAATGTCAGGAAATATATTTTACGAAACTATCATATTTACCTGACTGTATATTTAGGCATGAACAATTACATGTTATTGATTTTTATCCACCCCTACAACAACAAAATCTATAAATTAAACTGCATGATTCATAAAATTTACATGATATAGTTATTATTGATTTGTGTACCACATGTAGATTTTTTTTTAATTAATGAGAAAAAAACCGACGAAACAATTTTGTTTGAAATTCTAAATATATTCATGACAATGACATCTTTTATTCAATTTCTTTGGTATGCTTCTAAAAGCATCCATTTCATTAAAAAAAAAAACAGATTTTGTTATTTTAGGGTGTCATTATATACATCATTAACAAGACTTAATTCATAGCTATGCAGTTCCAGGCTCGTAATCGATGTGCGATTTTTAAAATGACAATGCTCAAAACTTAAGATTGAAAAATATCTACGAGAAGAAGCTTTCTTTGTATGTTTTAATTGAGTAGTTAATATTTGAAAAGTGAATATTTCACCCAAAGAAAAACGTTGATCTTGCACAATCTTCAAAAATGTTGAACTAAAATTATATAATGGTATGATTCTTGACACAGATGCTTTTGAAAAGACCATCATCCGAAACAAAAAAAAAAACATAAAGACAATGGTATTTTTGTTTGTTTTCTTTAATGATATTCTTTTAGTATACATTTATTAATTCATGCCATGTGGTAATTCCAAAGCATCAGGTAGAAAAAAATTTATTAAAACAATCATATCCGAGTTACATGTATATTATAACGATGCAACCTGTTTTCATATGCTTAACACCAGCATAGTGGTGTGTAATGAAACTTTTCTAAGCCCTACTGTTTTCCAGCTGATTTTCCACAGCAACTTACCATGTTCCTTAGTTTTACATTTACAACCATACGTATGCCAAGCATCTTAGTGACATTAACATATTGCACATCTTTTTACGCCAAACTCTCTGCTTTACTACAAAGGTGTCTCATAATTATTATAATCTTTTTTTACATCAAAAGTCACATTAAACAGGGAATATCTTTTTTTGAGATATTTGATGAGTCTTTACTAAGAAACTATTTTCAGCCAATTGAGAAACATCATAGAGTTTTTTCAATAAGATTGTACATATTTTGATAAACATGGTGACGTTTTCTATTCTATCGTCAACTTCCCTGTCTTATGCATCAATATACCTTCAATACCTGCATACGGAGTGTATATATCTCAGTTGATTCGATACGCAAGAACATGCTCTACGTATGAACAATCTCTAAAACGAGGTGAATTATAGACAAGTTCGTGAAGCAAGAACTTCAGCAGTCTCGTTTAAATTTTCTATGGTCGGTACAAGGACCTTGTCAGCACAAACAATTTATCATTGAGACAAATGCGGACCGACGTTTTTCATACTCATTGTTAGTCCATTATTTATACACTGATTGACGACGGATTTTCCCGTCAATCCCTGATAGTGACCAGGAGCTCACGGCAGATGTGACCGGTCAGCAGGGGATGCTCACTCCTCCAAGGCTCCTGAGGCAGGTTTTATAGATCCGTGTTTCCTCTGTTGTAAAGTCTACATTCCCTTTTTTCCATGCTGATTGCTCACAGAGCTTATTTGTTATTGTCGTGTTTCATGCTTGTTCAGAAATATTTTTGTAAATTATTTCTTATGAATTTTTTCATCCTATCATAACCAATTTAATAAAAAAAAATGGTAAGAGTCTAGGTAAAAAAAATGATTCTATTTAACCATAAAATACACTCATCTAAAAATCTACATCAATGACTCTCTGTTTTGTTATTATTTTCTGAATATATATAGGATAATCTTGATCAACATGCTTAAATTAAGAGAAAAAAATAAGAATGTAATTTTTTTTTGTTATATTTACAATGCACGAAAAATCACATTTTTAGTGCAGAAGAGGACAAATAACTGTATTTGCGAAGCAATTTGTAACTTTTTCTTTGTCACATTTTTTAATCGTTTTTTTTTTAAATAGAATTAAAGTTTAATTTCTTTTGTCCAATGATTTATTTGAATGAAAAAGGTGTGATTTTTAATCAAGACAAAAATTATTATGCAAAAATTCATATAAAGTGCACTGTAGAGCGTTGACTCCATTTTTTGTTTCGACGATTACCTGAGGTTTGTGTGTAGAAACTAAAAATATACTTGACAAAAAGTTCATGTCTTCAAATATCAGGATATAACCTCGTTATTTATAATGACACGAAGCCCTTGAGACCTACCAAATCACAGCCTAAAATCAAATATTTTATGAATCACGTGGAAAATTATACAAATGATTAACAGGAAAAAGGTGCTGGAAATCGGGTTAACGATAAAAGAAAACTATCTCAAAAGGCACATCAAAGTTGAAAAAAGTTTCTTTTATTTTTTTAATGTACATGTATACTGTATTTCTTTAACAATACCCAATCACAAAGTAAAAATTTAGACAAGAAAAAAAAATAATCTAAAAATCATTATCAGTTAAAAAGATTCATTTATCACGTTTCTTTGTGGCAAGTTAATAAATTTTACTACTGAATATTTTTACATATTAACAAGAAATAACTAGAAATCAGTAAAATCCTTTGGTAATAAACTTTTCTTTATTATTTCACCCTGTCAGCAAACAAACAAAATTACAACGCTTTTAGTTCTCAAACGTTACATGGCAAAGCACAACAAGAAATGATTCTCATAACAGCTTGATTAGAAAAATCGCAGATCCTGTCAGCAAACAAACTAAACTTACAATGCACTTATTTCCCCGTAATATAGACAATAGGCATACCTCATCATTCTTACAAAATCTATCATGAAAGGTTCAATTAAGAAATAAATAACAAGTTTATAAACTTCAATGGGAATTGAAGTGGGTCGGTCACGTGATCAAATCCTGTGAAGGCCGAAGGCCTTCTCAGAAGATTTGATCACGTACCGACCCACTTCAATTCCCATTGAAGTTTATAAACTTGTTATTTATTACCTATATATACATTTGAGACAGACAATTGAATATTTTCGAATTTAAATTATTGCACTTACCGTCCGTCGTAGATTTTGAAAAATGACGTAAGGTGTAAATCGGCTTGCATGGCGGTTACGCTTCGAATTCATTAGGCTAAAGGAATATATTTCGAAGGGAATATTTTGTGAAAGGGTACTTGTGATCAAAAATAGTGAACAGATTGTTGTCTGGGAATATTTTTATTTGTGAAAATTGATAATCGATGCTGAAAAGACACAAGAAGCACGTCCGAAGTCTGATGATAAACAGTTGGAGGATTTTCGGTCGCCGGAAAGGGATGGATGGATCCGATCCGATGGATTGAGACACTTGTCCGAGCCAGTTAATTTGCAATTTGATCAAAAACATTCTACGATTTCAGTAACTAAAGACATACTTATCGTAAAACACTGATAAACACGGAGACACTGGCGGCAGCTTTACATTGAACTACGAAAACGCCGAGGTGTTTGGCAGCTGTTCATGGCATGATTGCAATGGTATTTTCCAACAGATTTACGCATTTATCGTGAGTAGAATTTAAAGATAAAATAAAAGTTTATCATGAAAATTTAACCAAAGGTCTACACAAAAAATAGGGATGAACGTTAGAGACTGTGCAGCTGACAAAAGTGAAAAAAATGTAAACAAACGCTAAACTAGATTTCTCTACGTACACAGGTTGAATCGATAGCCATAAAACTGTTTGAAATACTTGTTTACATTGTAAATAAACTAATTATCATTTTAATGGCTTATTTTGTTCACTTTTATACAGGAAAAGCAAGTAGAGCAGGTCATTTTATAATTTATGTACCGGTAGATATTATTCCGCCGTGTGATTAGGCCACGTATTGACCTCTGACCTCTGACAAACTTCATACAGAATTGAAGATATTTTCTCTCTGTATATTTATATAATGGAGAGATACCACAAATGTATATATTGTACTTTAACCATTGAGAAAACGTTTTATAATATGATTTGTTACAAAAACACGGAAAATACTTTCTTTCTACATTGTAAAATTCAAAAGATTATTTATATGATTAAGTTTTTGGTATCATGAAATATATCAAGTTGTGCAAAAGTAGGTACAATTATAAGTTAAATGTTATGTTATGAACTTATCTGCGCAATCCATTTCAGTGATCAATTGAAATTATTGGTTGATTGATTTACTTTACATATAATTTTTCTCCATCGAGCATTAAAAATGATTGGGCTTTAATAAAGTAACTTGTGATGGTGAAGTATCAAAACAGTCGGAAACAAAATCTACACTCATCTGTAAAACAGGAAAACCATGCTTGAATAATTATAGAGTTACATGTACATGTAGGCAAAATGCCACAATGGACGTAATAAAGTACATCTAAGCTTTATTTTTATGTTTACATTGAATTCATTGCATATACATAGGGGGAAATGCAAAAGCAGGTAGGAAAACTAATTTTAATAGCATATCTTCATGAAAAGTTCGCTGATTCTGCAATATCGTTAAAGATATTAAACTGAAATGTCTGTTATGGAATTGTTCTCGACAAAGGTGTTTGTGGAAAGAACCCTCTATCATCCTCACTTACAGAAATCTTTTCTTTTCAAATAATTCCTGGGACTTTTGAATTCTCAAATGATGTGACATCTCTAATATCTTATGGAAAGTCATATAGTGGATCCTGTATGTTTCATAACCTTAGCATCTGTTCTGTACGTTTCGCATTTCCTATGATTGAATGAAATTTCTTCAAAAATGAAGAAATGAAGCAAAAAAACTGGACACTCGGTTTATTTGTTTCGTTGTTTGTTTGTTTTTTTTTTTTAAAGTCTGATATAAATCTTCTAATTGCATCATTGGAAAACCTGATATAGGTAAAACCATCTTTTATAAAAATTGTCATTTGCCCCATTAACTATCCCTGATCAAAATGAACCGACTCAACCTTTTTCTAACACCTTGTGATGAGGAATTTTGTTTCTCCTGAATATTTAATCCAATCAACAAGAATTTCATATTTTCCGGAATAAACGAGCCAATTTTATATCCTGAGACAGTTAAGCGTAATTCAAAGATAGCTTTGAAAAATCTTTTTTAAGAACTATTAAGTAATATAATTGTACCTAAGAAATTTTTATTAAATGCTTTCATTTTTTCCTGTATTAATTTCTCCACAAAAGTACAGATTGTTTATTCATTAGATGTTTACATTATTTTGTCAAATAAATATTTCAAATCAAATATAATGACACCAAGGGTTCTGACAAGACGCAAACTGTGCCAAGATTTAAAAGAAAATGTTTTTCTCTTCTTTTTCATTCAGACGTTTTTCATTTAACATTTGACGTCTACAGAGTAATAATTAAGACAAGGAACAAAGACAAAGAATATTAACGTTTCATTATCAGTTAAGAATATTTATTAAAGTTGACATCAAAAGACAAGTACTCTAAATGCATTTTATTTCTCTGCAGCCAGTTTCAACATATTTTAGGTCTATACCAGTTTTTTCAGGGGCAAAACTTTATAGAATGTTGGAAACTGAAACCCCTCCCCCCTTTTGACGTCATTTTCAAGGTCTCATTTGTTTGGACATTCCGTGTAAAATTTGCGATAAAATTTCATAAAACTTCCAGAATGAAATGAAAATTTCGTATTTTATGGAACAATTGTGGTCAGACACGTACCTGTTTTATAACGGGATTTTTGGATGTCAAATGACCATATTAAAAGATTTTTAATAAGTTACACATAGGTCGCAAAAACACGGTGTTTTCGAGGTTGCGCCGCCTGGACATACCATTGCTTACAAAAACATCACTAATTTATTAAAAAATAAAATTTATGATTTATGGTCTATTCTTTAGATAGAAGAGATGATACTAACTAGATATTTTAAAATTCATTGATGTGCTTAATTAAAGCGGTTTTAATTTTATGACGTTAGTCCACGAACTTTTTGATAACCCCTCGTATTGTATAACTAGCATTAAAGAGTTAGACAAAAATGTCACAATAAACGTAACAAAGTACATCTGAGTTATTTTTTTTATGTTTAGGTTGAGTTTATAGAATATTTTTTATTACAATGTGAACATTTTACCAAAAGAAAAACAAGGGGAATGCAATTGCAGTTAGGATAGTTATTTCATTACATATCTTGATAAAAAGCTCATTGATCCTACAACATTGTCAGAGATGTAAAATGTGAATAACTATAATTAAATGACTCTTTACAGTGTTTATGGACACCCTCGTCCATCCCCGCCCCCAATGAAAACTCTTATTTCTATGAGTTTTTTTTTTATTTGTCAATGTTCATAAAATTTTCTTTAATCACACTTTTACAGTGTATTCGATAAATTCCAAAACAATATGTAAAATTATTTTATTGGTACAATCACACCTGTGGCATTTTATAACGATATGAGAAAAATTCGTTGCAATTTGCTAAACCCCAATACGATGGAATGTAATTAGTTATTCTAAAACTTAGCATGTGCATGTTAGAGCTTGCATTATGATGGACAGTATTTCTTTGTGAATTTGACTGCAAAAGTATCTCGCATATATCTGCTTTGCATAAAGAATCTATATATGTTCACATGATGGAAAACAATTTACATGGTCTCACACTGTGTTGCCTCGGGCCTTGAAAATAAATTGATTACATAGCATGTTAAACACACTAGTCTAATTTTAATACAAAATCTCAATTTTTCTTTATAAATAGATGGTATAATTATGAATCTTTTTATTCATAGAAAGAAAACAAGCTCGACTTAGATTTCTAAATAGAAAAGAGTGGACTGTCATCTTAAATGTTAATCTGAGGGAAAAGTCACAATAATCCATTTTCAATGATATTCAATTTAATTTCCATTATATCCTTGCTGTATGTGAATCTTTGCTCCAGGCTTGGTATGGGAGGTGGAGGGTGTAATTGAATTCTATTCATTCTTCATATTTTATGCATCCAAGTTTTAACTTTTCAGAAATTCAATGTCTGAAGTCTGAAACAGAAATAAAAATTAACAACTGGAATTGAAGATATCCAATTAATTTTAGATTGTTCTTCCTTTATCCAGAATAGAAGTTTACATTTTTTTAATATGTTTGAGCTTGTTCTTTCATGTACATATCAAAGACATAAACAATGTAATATTGTAATCATTAAATGCCATGTCACTTAGATACCAGTTTAATTGTTTAATTGAATTTACTAATGAAAAAATGGTTCCAAAATAACTATACGTTTATGTTTAAACAATAATTTAATAGGGGGAGGCAGACTTAACAAAATTCACAACCATTTAGTGATCATGTGACAAATATATGACCGAAAACAGGAAAACCATGCTTGAAATTGTGTTTTTAGGAGTTAGGCAAATTCACAACTAATTTATGTTTTATATACTTTTTCTACTAAATGCTTTTTATTCTTTATCTGCAGTGTGTTGATTGAACATATCCATCTATGAAGTAAAAAGAAAACATAGACAAAGAAGAAGAGAAGAGAAAGAAAATAAAAGTTCAATACTAGGTAAGAACATTCAATTTATTACATTTGTTCAAACAAAGTCTGCAAGTCTGCATTTCGTCAAACTACACTGTACTCATCTTTCAGGAATCATTTTTTGTAGTCAATTGTGTGTTGTATATAGAAAAGGGTTTTTGTGCTGATTTACTACCTTTTAGATTCAAATACAAGCCTAGTAAAGTCTTAATGATCTGATTTGGACAATATGTAGAGATTTGAAAAATTCCTCTTATAGATAAGATTAAACAATAGTTAGAAATGCGTATAGACTCTGTCTTTATTATAAACTATCTGAAATTAAACTTATATTCAACCACTTATCTTTGAAATGGGCTTCTAGAAAGAAGAATCTTTAGTATGTACCGTTGGTTGCAGAAATATCTTGCAGAGTTGACTAAGCTTTTTTTTGTTTTACCAGACATGCAGAAATTTGTTGGACAAAAAAGTGAATCTTGCCCAAACTTGAAACCCTATTTCGTTGGATTGGTTAGGAGTGGTGCGTTTGTTTGAATGTGTGGTATGAAGTTGTCTAGTTGACTACTAAATACCTATGATATTTCATACCAGATTCAAAAATATCTGGGTTTCAAAGGGATCTTCCTTTTGTATAAGGGCGAAGGTCACTTTTTACTTGTTTCTGTTTATAAATTTATATTTCTGCAATTCAGACCCCCTCCACATCCCACACCCGCAGCCCCTTCTGTATCCGCACATGCAAAATTACGTTGTTTGTAAATTAGAAAATTTAAATAAAATATGGGTGATCTAACTATAATTTAGTCATATTTTTGACTGTATTAATCAATTCATTAGACTTATTGAATTTAAAAAGAATAGGCCTTATATAATAACCCAGTGCTGCACATATTCATAATCGTACTACAATCAAAGGTACATGATTTCCAAAATGTCAAAAGTTCAACGATATCCGCTAAACTGTAAATTACGATTTTTTAAAGATATATGTAGCCATTGTTCCTACCATTTTGAAAAGTGCTGGGGGCACGTTTTAAGCTATTTCTTTTTTCTACATTTCAATTCGAATAATGTTAATGTACAAAGTTTATCAAAAAGCTAACTTTTATATCATTCCCGGGCATCGGGAAGTTGCCCCAAACCATTTTTGGTTTAAGGAATGTGTCTTGAAGAAAACCTGTGTAATTTAATGGTGACAGATTTCCCTTATACTGAATGTGTAGAAAAATTGGCTTATTCAAAATTTGGCGAGATCACCAGGTATGGAGTGGCTGGTGTAGTCATGAATTAGTGCTACAAGTGTAGCGCTAAAACATTTTGTTGTCTATGGTCAGTAAAATTTTTATGAATTATCTTACTCTTTCCAATTTTAAAACATTTTATTAGATCATTACTTTTAAATTAGCATGTCCACCTCGCTGAAAATAGCCATAGGACCGAAGGTATTTATTGTGTGGTCGAAGTTTAGGTGTTGAGCATTTAATAATCGTTTACTAGAAATTGAAACAATTAACCCCAAACTGTCTAGCCCTGAATCATTAATAATGTGTAATTATGTGTAACGAATACCGCACGTGCACTGTACTCTGTCAGGGTTCTCCTATAGAGTGTACGCGGGTCAACACAGTTGAACTAAACGATCCATTTTACCAGTGCCAATTATGTATCTTTTTTAAATAAAAATTGATGCCCAAAAGTGAATTTAAAGGTCAAACGAAACAATGTCTTGCGTATTTTGGGTTGTATACGGAAACGAGTTCATCTAGATCTGAGGACTATTAATCAGCCTGAAATAACATTTTGGATTTTTTAAGGCAAGTTGGAGGCAGCAGAGGCGATCAAAGATTCTTGACTGCGAAGATGAATTTCAGCTAGCGCGGCTTATCTCCCTTTGCTTATGACGTAAATAAGACCTACTCGCTACGTTCAGTACCAATATTTATATAGACGATCATGTCTTATGCAGCGTAATTTTGAAGAAATAGCATTGTCTTGACTAAATTTTGCCTGAATATATGATTTTCAAACCAGATAGTGTTTGTCTTTAAACATCCTGTTGCATATTTGCAAGATTTAGCATGTTTATCCGTGTATTTTTTTGTCATCCTTCGACTAATGAGAGAGAGGGAAAAACGATGGCCAAAGAGAGCAAAACTTCTGTGCTCGAGTAATATTAAATATAGATGCTGTCAAATAGCATTACAGTTGAGTAAATTTCCAACACGAAAATATGATTTATTAAATTCCAATTTTTTTATGAACGATCAGAATATTTGCACTATCGATTATCGATCGGTAGCATGCGCATATACAGGTAAATAAAGCTAGATTCGATTGACAGCGGTGTGTGAAAGTGAAACTACACCTAAGGATAAATCATGTCATTTATTAACTGTTTATGCAAATGAAATGATTCTATGATATCGCTACGTCGCCTTCTCCTCTCTCCGTTATTCCTTAAACTCTTTCTTTGGCTTTCCCTTTCTCATTGACTCTTTCTCATCCCGTATTTTTTTTTACCAATGTCGATACATTTACACATAACACTGTACTATGTGACTTTTTAGCCTCGGACTTTAAACACAATTCTCTTTATATATGTAATCCTACGTTTCTGTATGTATTTACAAATCAAATTTTCTAAATCTATATCAACAAAGATTAAATGCTGCAAAAAGGAATGTTTAACATTGGGGGCATGGGTTTCTTTTCAAGGATCCTCTTATGCAAGCACTGTAGGAGTATTTTATATTTAGCTGCAGTTACTCAATCAAACTGTTATAAAAGTATCAGTACCGTAACATTACAGTACAGGTATATTCACGTGCATACTTGTAATGCTGGTAAGTTTTTCAAATTTCGTTTCTTGTGACAGCAAAAGTGCGATGAGCTCGTAATAAACCTCCTATTTCTCTATATCATTTTCATGAGTTCTCGTGTTCCAGTTAGCAGAAGTTTGCATTCAAATACGCCAACTTTTCATAGATCAATGTTTGTCATAAACTTCAACATCCCCGTGTTTATTCAGGAAAGGGGGGGGGGTTACATAGTGTATCATATAAGGATAAAAAAAAAAACAAGCAAGGAGATTGTTGTTTCTTAGGTTACGTATTAATTTAAAATACTCAGTAAGTAATCCTGGTTTGAGTGAAAAATCTTGATTTCATCAGGGTGTTCACCAGGATCAACTTACTATGAATAGCTCTCGTTTTCAGTTTCTGTGCCCAATTAACGAAAAGTTTAAATAGAGTAAACTGTTCTTTAGAATTAGACAGCTCATCTAAAAACATAATCACATTTATGTCCACAAAAAAGACTACAATTAACTCAATAAAATACAGTAAAATTACACTAGATCTAACGCGTTGTTTACATCAATGGGTCGTTGTGACGTCATGCAAACACAAAATGAAGAACGATAAGCGGAAAACAAATTTATAAAGTGAGCAAGTTTAGGCCTTCATTTTTCCGTTAAACAAAAGCAAAAATTTTTTTACCAAACGTAATTTAACATTCTTTCATACCAATCTTTATGTTTAAAAAGTAAAATCCTAGTGTTATGACATGTCTCGTATTAACTTTAAAATAAATCACATTAAACATGGAATTGTATTTACATACAAAATGGTACATTTGATAGTATAAAGGCTCATTGATACAGATGAAAAAAATTGGCTCAGTGTTTAAGATCTTATAAAATGGCAGATCAAAGCAAGTAAATAAAAAAATCACATCGTATTCATTTATTAACGGTTATCATAAATTAGAGCATCGCTGTCTAGAGATATTAAGCCCGTTTTTTTTAATTACACATAAAATATTTTTGCCCTCTACTGTTCTTGTAGCCATAATTTTTTTTCTTACTATAAACGTACCATACTACTAACAGCTCTGTACGTGAAGTCATTTTGGCTAAATTTAGCAGAAATTATGCAAAAGTAGAATCCCTATGAAATTTAACTTCATGCTCATAAAAATAATATTAAACTAGAGCCGAGCTCGTTGCAAAGCAAAGAGTAGGTCTTCCGTTGGAGCTGTGGACAGGAAGTACAGACCATGGGTCAAGGTCACCGCACTATCTTATGTCAATAACATTTTTTCCCAGCGTGAGCCTCCAGTAAATTTTAATTATAAAGTTATGCTTAAACATTTTTTTCTTTGTCAGTGACCTTGATTTGCCAGAAAGACATTTGATCAGGATCATGACAAAACCTCCAATTATAAGTAATGTATGTTTCAAGTAAGAGCCTCCAATGATTTTCATTTACTTATTCATAGCGTAGTAAAGAAAATATTTCTTCTGTCAGTGACATTGATCTTAACAGAATAACCTTGGCTCTGTGTCAAGACAAACACCTTTTAGTGATTAGATGTTCATATCCCTGACAGGAATTTTACAACTTTTCTGTCATTGGCCGATGAAGATGTTTGAAATTTGCATTATCTAGCACCATTTTGTCACAGGTCAGAAAAACAACATTGAGGTATTTTAAAACATCACCGGATAATAATATTCAAACAACATGGAGTTTCTATTTATGAAAGATAGACGGGGTTGAAAGTCCTTTCCATAATACGTATTTTAGGTAATAGCTTTACTTTCAATAAAATTAAACTCAAAAGTCCACAAATAAAATATCTTTCCTCATTTATTTCAAAGTTTGGGTAAAGGGGGTGAGGAGCATGGGGATGTCATGATGTATACGTAATACATTCGAGGTTATTATTCTGTTAGACAGGAAGACCCGAGGAGTTGTGATTTGCTGATAATGATCTAAAACACGTTGACAAACCGAAACCACATGGTTTTATACACGTTATTCAATCAATTCATTCATAATTATTTTCCTTGAAGGAGGAATGCATGGATAAAGGATTAAAGAAAATTCCCGATGTACAATTGCATCCGTGCATGGACTTCATTTTAGTACTACATAATGATATTGTGCTCGAAGTTGAATAAAATCATCAAATAAATCAAATTTAAATAGGAAAGGGAGATTATGTTTAATAGAATAAAAATTAGACAATACTTGATACAGGGACTCGCTGGTAAAAACTTGAATGTACTTGAATAAAATGCCTCTCACTCGCTTTCTCTCGTACGCGTATTTTTTAAACCAAGGAAAGTAATTTGCGCTAGATATAAGTTCATCATTTTAAAGAAAATACTGAGTTATATACGGTAAACGATACAAATGGTTTGACTTTGGTGCCGGTTATGATTTTAACAGTTTAATTTAGGTTGTAAAAGCGTTTAATTACATGATAAGTCTGTAATATTCAGATAACATTGTTACCCCGGTATATAAGTTCTTAAATTTTCGATTCTGGACATATGCGGGTTTATTACTACTTGAATGTACATTGTATAACCTGCTACTGATATTTAATCACGGAACAAAATTACAATGTTAGCACACTATACTTATCATTTATACGGGTTTTGAATAAATTATAAAACAAATTAAGTTCATTGCTTTAAAATCGTTATTTCTTGAACTTTACTATAAAACCTGTAATATAAATTAATAAACAGTGTGCAGCACAGAAGTCACTTACACGTGTCGGTGTTACTTATCGATGTTTAGTCCATTTCATTGAGTATAATTCTATCCCTACGATTCGGAAGATTCTCTTTAAAAGTTTAAAATTGGTATAGCCATGGTTAATATCTGTGTTAAAAAAACGTGTTTCGGAAAACTTTTGTTGAAAACGGATTTATTTGTGTGTGAAAAGAGCAAAGCTTGTGCATTTTAATAAATATTGGTTGAAGTAAAGTAACTGCAGATCGGCAGTACTTGCGCTATGAATCGTCAAATTACACATGGATCTAACGAACAATTAAGAATTGAAGACTGATTAATGTACATGTAAAATAAATGCCCCAGCGTTGTGTACTAAAGTCAAACCTAAAAATTTTTAAGATATTTTGAAAGATTTAATTTACTTAGAGAAAATAATATTTTATTACTGTTGTAGAATGGTTTGTATATACCAATTATTTGCCTATGACTGCGGGGTCAATGGTTCACCGCGGTGTATAGCTTTAGAATTTCTCGGCAGCGTGTAATCAAAAGATAGATTACGTAATGGTAAAAGAATTTTGGTTCCAGGTGAATATGAGAATCGCGCAGTGAATAATTGTGCATAATTTGACTCTTAAAAGTTTTTTTTTATGAAATCCGGGCGTATATTTTTTCCGTTCATATTGTTTATGTTCATATTTAAACGAATAATAGATACTCGTACTTTTTTTCTATAACTCTTTCTCTTGGAAATATCTTTATTAATAAAAGGAAAAAGATACCATCGAATACTTTGAACGGGAAACAAAGAACACGTTTAAAACCTAATTTAAAAAAGAGACAGGATACAGCGTGGTAAAATATTTAATACTTACGGCAAGTTTATTTCTATTATACGCACGAAGAGTTCTTCAATATCAAAATGAGAACGGAGCCTTGTTTACGGTTAATACGGATCTAGCTTTCTTTCCTACCATACGTAAGACTCGAACAAAATAATATTTTCAAGGGACAGAGATAGTATAAGAAGGAACAATTTTATCAAGAATTAATTTAACCATTCTGTGGTGGGTTTTTTGTGTATGGCTGTGGGTCGCTAGATCACACGCCGATTGATTCCCGGTGACCGACTTTGCCCCGCCGCTATCGAGGGAGGCGCGTTATATAATTGTAAACAAACAAGGTGAATGTTAAAGCTGTGCACTTAATGGCTGTGAATAGTATATGTGCTTTTTAGTTATGTTTTATTTTCTCACTATATTGTTTGCTTTTATGTTATAAGAAGAAAAGATGATATTTTCTTCCCTTTTTAGTATACTTCGTTTACACGATTTAAAAAAAAATGAAATAAAAGGGAAAGTTGTCAGTGAATAAACATGATAATTTGTAAGAAAAAAAGCACAAACACTTCGAGAACTTTATTCTGAAGAATATTAGCTTCCAATGTAGCCATGCTTATTATTTATAGTAAGCTTGCTTTGGTTACACGCATGAGGAGCTCTCGTTTACGTGCTGAGTGAAAATAATTACCTGTGCATATATAGGCCATGCACCAGCTCATTTAAAACAAGACACGAACACAATAACAATTTCATGAGATCAATAAGATGTTAAAGCACAACTTTATAATCAATAGTCATTTCGAAATATTTACCGTTTTTGAGCTATATAGCAAAAACTTTCAAGGTCCCTTGATCCCTTATTATAGGGGCCAGCCCCTTTTGAATATTATTATATGAAAGCCCTTGCATTTATGCACAACTTTTGTTCATTATGTCTTAACAAAATATTTTTAGTTTTCAAGATAAAAAGGAAAATATGTGTAAATTTTCGCTCTTTTAGGCGTTCTAATTTTTTACCCTTATATAGCGCCATTGTGAATACAGAAATCGAAAAACAAAAACCGATGTGCACAACTTCAATCCTTCTGTTACCTAAAATCAGTAAAAATTCTGCTTCAGCTTTTGTGGTCTCTGAGCCTTTATCCGGAAACGAAAGCCTATAAATTTTCGTTGAAAGGGAAATAACTCAAAACCGGAAGTGACTTTTTGAAATTTTAGTCAGCATTCTCGTAGAGTTTATAAACGTCTATAACGTCTGAAAATTTGAGCGAAATCCGTTGAGAAATGAGTGAGATATGAGGCCTCAAAGTTGCGGTCTAGGAAGTAGAAGAAAAAAAAAGAATAATAATCTTTACCATCAGAATCAGTAGAAGGTCTTCCGTTGGAAACGGAAGACCTTAATAATAAAGATTTTCTCGGAATATTTTAAGGCGTATTTCCCTTGGGCGTTCTTAACCTAGCTCCGAATTCTTTATATTTCCTTTGCAAAGGTGTATTACTTCATGATTTTTCTTACCCCTTGACCTTCATGTTTTTCTTAATTTTCAAAAATTTAAAGTTTGACCCACATTTTACATGTATAGCAAAGCACAACCAAAACATGATTTTCTCACCAGCTTGTTTAGAGATATTACAGAACCTAACAGCAAACAAAACCTAACAGCAAACAAACAAAATCGAATCACTTGAAATTCACCAATAGAATATTGGCAAAGGTAGTCATTTACAGTGTGCAAAAACCTGCATATGATTTTTTTTATTAAAGAGACAGAAATTTCTGTATAACAGGATAACCGTCCTTGTAATGTGTTGGTAGCATAAGAGGGTTAGAAAGGACGTCACAATAAACGTAAGAAAGTACATTTGAGTTTTATTTTTAGGTTTTCATTGTGTTCATAGAATATTTAAAATGCACAATGGGAACAAAAGCAGCAGGTAGTATAATTATTTTGTTACACATATTCATAAAAAGGTCATTGATCTTGTGACATTGTCAAAGCTGTAAAACTGAAATATCTATAAATGTAGGACTCGTGAAACAAGTTTCGTAAATAGCCTCCGCCCCCAATGAACACTCTGATTTCTATGAGTTTTTTTTTATTTATCAACGTTCAAAAACTGTTCTTCAAGCACACATTTGAAATATATTTGAATATATTTGCTAAACCCCAGCACAGTGCAGTGTAATAAGTTTATTCTGATATAAACCTTGAAATTCTCTAACTCAAATATAACTCCCGTTTATTTGATAAACTTTCCTAATAAATACATTCATTTTTTACTCAATTTTAACCAGATACTTTTGATCAAGCTAACGTCCTATTTTCAAAATCAATAAATTACTTACGATCAGTAGTTTTTTGAAGGACTCACTGATTAATATTGATCAACATATGATATAAATGCCTATGGCTCACACATTATGTGAACGTATCAAACTTAATTTATACTGAAAGGAAAAAGAAACGCAGGGTAAACTTTCAAATTGAATTAAATTTATTTTTCTTTTAATTATTTTCAGTATTCCTATCTAACTTTTAAAATCTTCTTTCAAAAAGATATAACCAAAATCCCATTTGATTTTGTCTAATAATTCATGAGTTATTGATGCTTATTTGACGATACCCCCCAAAAGTGAAAATCAAAATCCCTCATTATCATCAATGTCTCTCCTGCTCATCTGTCAGGGCCTTATTTCTCCTTTGCATGGAATTCATCAGAATGTTTATCTTTCAACCCTTGGCTATATTGGGCATGGGTAACCACGCCAAAAAATTAGTCAAACGACGCGCGCATGCGCCAGTGAGAGGAACACAACAGTAAGTTGACCGGCGCAAAAAACCAAATTGCAGAATTGTTTTCTTTTGTTTTTCGTGTGAATGTATTGATTATGATAGTCTACTGTATAAATGGCGGTTTTTGTGGTAGTAAGGTGGCGATTTAAGAGATGGCAGGACGAGTAACCGGCTCGTAACACGACTTTGTTTCGTATTAACGTCATCGTCACGGTTGATTGAAAACCATCCCAGGCCCTCTCTGACAATGGGTGACAAGTTTTATGGGGGAAAATTTACAAGAAACTGCTTAGTTAACCATTGTTTCCTTTTTCATTAATTAGACAATTCGAAAACAAGACCCCATGGAACTTCCATAGATTGTACCAAGGATGCAAGAAATTCATATCGTCTCTAAATTTTGAAAAACGATGTGCATACCTCAGGTGCATCAAATGGTGCAAAAAGATTTGTTGACAAACTCGGCGTCATCAAATTGCACGTGTTTTGGGCTTTTTAGCGTTTTCCCTACGTGACGTCAAACATTTTACGGTTGAGTAATTCTTAACGCTGATTTTGATGCAGAGTAATTAAATTTCTCATCTGACCAATTTTCATAATTTTTGGATGTCTGCTTAAAAATTTATCGAATATTAAGTTACCCTGCGTTTCTTTTTCCTTTCAGTATATTACTGGAGTGCAAATGTATTTAAAATAAAGAAAATATACTCAATATTATATTTTCCATTTAATATATTTGATATTGATAATAACTACATCATTTGTGTATGAAATTAGTTAATCTAAAGCTTAGCATGTGCATATGAGCGTTTGTGTTTATGGTTAACAGTGGTTCTTTGTGAATTTGACTATAAAATTACCGCACATATTTCTGCTTTGCATACAAAAACAGTATAAGTTAACATAAAAGAGATTACTGTACATGGCCTTACACTGTGTTGCCTCAGACCTTGAAAATAAATTAAGTAAAAAGCATGTTTAACACACTACTCTGATTTTAATTCAAAATCTCAATTTTGATAAATAAATGATATATGTATGAGTCTTTTATTCACGGAAAGAAAACAAACGGTACTCAGATTTCATAATTGAAAAGAAAAGACATCTGAAATGTTAATCTGAAGGAAAAAAATCACAATTATTCATTTTATATTATTTTCAGTTTAATTTTCATTATATTCTTGCTGTCTGTGTATCCTTGCTGCAGGCTTGGTATGGGAGATGGAGGGTTTAATTCAATTCTATTCTTTATATTTCATTCAACATTTCAGAAATTCAATATCTGAATTATCTTAAACAAAAATTATATAACCTAAAACTGGAACTCAAAATAGAAGTTTCCATTTTTTTTTTGGGGGGGGGGTCTTTTAATATGTTTAAGCTTGCTTGTATGATATACATTTAAAATATATCGAATATAATATTGTAATCACTTAAATTAAAGATAAATAAAAGATTAATACCAGGTAGAAACATTTATTTTATTACATTTGTTCAGACAAATACTGCAATTCGTCAAACTGCACCTTCCTAAATATCAATCTAAAACGTACATATAATCTGAAATCATTATCATGATACTTTGGTTAGTACTCATCTTTCAGGAATCAATTAGTTGTACTCAACGTAGTGTTAGATAAAGGAAAGGGTTTTTGTGCTGAATAATTACATTTTAGATTCAAATGCAAGCCTAATAAATTCTGAATGATCTGATTTGGATGATATGTAGAGATTTGAAAATATTCCTCTAATAAATAAGATTACACAACAGTTAGACATGCGTATAAACTATGACTTTTGGTATTTATAATAAAGTATCCGAAAATACAAAAAAAAATTAACATGTTTTGATAGTTTTAAAAAACAACAACACTGAATTGAACATTGAATGGTTTCTTTAAAAAGGCTAAAATATTCAACCACTTATCTATGAAATGGGTTTCTAGAAATAGAAATATTTTCTGTTGTTTGCAGAAATATCTTGCCGAGTTGACCAACCTTGTTTTTTGAACATACAGGAAGAAGTTGTCGGACAAACAAAACAGCTATGTACGTGAAATCAACTTGGTCTAACGTGGCAGAGACCCAATTCATACATATGCAAAAGTAGAATTCCCATGAAATTAAAATTTATGTTCATTAAAATAAAATCTACACAATATAGATTTTCTCGGAATATTTTAAGGCGTATTTCTCATGGGCGTTTTTAACCTAGCTGCGAATTCTTTATATTTCCTTCTGCAAAAGTGTATCACTTAATGATTTTTCTTATTCCTTGACCTTCATGTTTTACTTAATTTTAAAAATTTGAAGTTTGATGAATACGTCCCCCTACATTATATAGCAAGGTACAACATTATTTTCTCACTAGCTTGTTTTATTTGGAGATTGTATATACCATTTAACCTTAAAAAAAATCCACATTAACACAAATATTCAACATATTTCTTTTTTTATAACATACCTCTCTTATCGCAGAGCCTGTAATCAAATAAACAAAATCGAATAAAGGCAAAGCTAGTCATTTATTTACGATAATCCTGCTTATTCATTTGTATTCACGTGACAGAAAAAATACTGTAAAACAGGAAAAATGTGCTTGTGTTGTGTGAGTGCATTTGAGAGCTAGGCAGAAATGTCACAATAGACAGAACAAAGTACATCTGAGTCTTATTATTACGTTTTCATTGTGTACATAGAATATTTAACATTAACAATGTAAACAAAAGCAGCAGGAAGGATAATTATTTTGTTACACATATTCATAAAAAGGTCATTGATCCTGCAACATTGTCAAAGATGTAAAACTGAAATATCTATAATATTATCACTCTTGACACAAATGCTTGTAAACAGCCCCCACTTCCAATGAAAACCCTGATTTCTATGAGTTTTATCTGTCAACGGTCAACAACTGTTCTTTCAGAACAAATTAACAATGTCTTCTATAATTCAACATTATGTAAATAAAATTTTATTGAAATAATCATACGAACTTTTGTCCGATGCATGTGTAGTTCTAATAGGAATAAAATATGTAAATACTCCATTTCTTTTGTTGAAAATAAAATTTGAATAAATTTAAACATTCTGCCACATCAATGTGATTGCAACACTACGGTAAAGTTGATGAATGTTTTTTTTATCTGCAGGAGTGTTATTGTGTTTCCGTGCTTGACTACCCAAAGGGTCAAATACGAGAATAGATTTAAAAAAAAAAGCAATATATCATATTTATATTCTAATGACAAGTGCAAGTGCTAAAATATATTTGCGTCAATACATTCCCACTTGATTTTGCGCTAACATACGTATGAGCTGATTTTTTTCCCTTTATAGTACTGGGAAATCATTAATTTTCGTGGTTGTTTAATTTTAGTTGTTTTGGAGATGGGGAGATATCCGCATAAAATGCCATATAAATAACTACTCAACAATTCTTTATCCACAGAATTATATCCTCATTAACCAATATAATTTCCTCAAGTTCAAGTTCAGTTTATTCTCCAAAACCAAAATATTGGTACATGGGGTCGAAACCAACAAACATTAACCCCACGAAAATCTGATTTTACAGTATTTAAGTAAAAGGAAAAAAGATATCATTATAATACTTAATTTTAAATACTTATGCTTTAAACTAATCTTTTAGGTAGTCCTTTCTTAAACTAAGGGTTGTGATGTAATTAGGAAAGGGTTCTGCTACTAATTACCTTATAGATACAAGTAGGCTAATAAAGTCTAAATAAACTGATTTGGGTTATACATACAGAGATTTTTAAACAATATTCTGGTAAATATGATTAAACAACACTTAGGGGTGCAAATAGTCTATTGATCATTATTAAGTTATAAAAAAGATCCGAAAAAAACATCATTTGCATGTATTGCTTAATTATAACTTTTAAAGGACATAACCATGAATATGAAATTATATTTGTTAGGCGAAAATTATTAAAACATCTTTCTATAAATTGGATTTTAAAGCATAAGAATCCATCATATATAACATACCAAGGAGTTGGATTATATAAGCTTCGTGTGGAATTCGAACTCGTACAAAAAGGTTCATAGAATACATTAATTTCTATACAAAGTGGATCTCTAAAACAACAAGTGAACAAGTACAAACTAGGTGTTGACATAAGACAAAAATGTAACCTGGTTTTCCCAATTAAATTAAACCTTTGCACAGTTGGTTTGAAATGAATAGGGATTTTATTACTTATTTTAATATGAAGAAAAATTTAGTAAATAAACAACTTGTGTGTACATGACTAGATGAAGAAAAGGCTTGTTGTGATATTTAACTCGACATTTAGGTATTATCTATCAATAAAAATCAGGTAGTTGTACCTGTATACACTTATAACATTTTCCCTTATAATTTTAATCATATAAGTTATAAGAAATAACTGAAGTTTCTTCACTTGATTGATTGAAATGGTGGTGAATAAAGCTTTCAATAAATGTATGTAAAGCTGAATATATGTTTATAATTTTGATTTGTTTATATTTAAAGGAGTAACTTGTATATATACTTAGAATTCATCATTGAATAAAGAGTCAATTTAAATGCAAAAGTAAAAACACTTCAGCATCCATGTTAACAATGTACTTAAATACGGAAAAAAATGCATCGACGACCAAACTGACTACTTATATCATTATGCACACAGAAAATGCCGTCACAAGTCACTCAGCATGAAAGGGTATATCCGTTGAAAACTCAAATCTAAAATGTCGGTCTTTTCTAACAAGGTTGTAAATTTGTTGTTTTCTCCACCAGCATGCGAATTATTCATCAAAAAAGCTTCTCTAAACTTAGCATAAAATTTTAATGAATTCCTCAGACAAAAATGTAGTGTGTTCATGATTTTTAATTTTATTTCATTTCAACATTTGTATCATATCCTTGAACAAAATTGAATTTTCTTGTATAAATAATTTATTTACACGAATCAGAATCTAGTAAATATTGTACATGAGAAGAAGAAGAAAACCACACTAGATGTATCCATAATTTTGACATTTGGATGTACCGACGACGGAATATCAGTTAACAATATTCTTTATGTTGGTCAAAAGCTCTAAAAAGCTTATGCTAATTCATGGGTACCAGTTGCGCTCCATTATAAGCGGACCTATTTTTATATTCATATGAAGCAGAATTTGTGAAAAATCTTATGCGTGTAAAGAAGAAGAAAACACTTGCTGTAGCCTTCAACTCGACATTTAGATATATCGACGACGTATTGTCAATTAACAATGGTGATTTCCATTCCTACGTTGATACGATATATCCTGGCGAGCTTGAGATAAAAGATACCACAGGGACTGACACATCTGTTTCATACTTGGATATTTTACTTTGAAAAGACATTAATGGTAAACAACCAAGCTATATCAAAAATGTGATGATTTTAACTTTGACAAGCAAGTTGATGAAGCAAAAATATCAGCAGTCTCGTTTAAAGTCATCATTTAGTAAGTTCTATGGTCGATTAAAAGACTTTGTCAGCAAATACAATTTACCACCAAGTCAAATGCTGACTGACGTTTTTCATACAAATTGTTAGTCTATTATTGAAACATTGAATTGACGACGGATTTTCCTGTTATTTCCCGATCATGACAAGGAACACACGGCGGATGTGACCGGTCAGCAGGGGATGCTTACTCCTCCATGGCACCTGATCCCACATCTGATGTTTCGGAGGTCCATGTTTGCTCTGCTCCTGATTTGTATTGTTTTATTAACTTGGATATATTGAATACTGTTCGGTATGTCCTCCTCTTGGGGGTCTACATTTGCCCTCTTCCTCATTTGTGATTTGTTTTTTTCTTTTAAATTAAGGGCTTGAATTCTGTTTTTATCACCATATCTTATAGAAAGAATAAATGAAAAAAATGACCTTGAAGTAAAAAGATAAAATCAGCTGAACCCCCCCCCCCCCCCCCCCCCCCCCCCCCCCCCCCCCCCCCCCCCCCCCC
>PRKT01000417.1:279622-293175 GCA_003671525.1 Saccostrea glomerata
CCCCCCCCCCCCCCCCCACAGTTTCTTAGCTTTTTTTATATGTTCAGATATATCGGTTTTCGAAAGTTTCGGCATGGGCATCAGCATAGAGACAACGCAGCATTGTTAAGGCTTGAATAAGGGGGCGGGGCCTAATTTATACTGGAAAAGTTTACTGTGACGTCACACAAAAATATGACTTTTATGTATTTCTCATAATACCTGAAAATGAAATAATTTGCAAATCTGAACAATATTGGCATAATAAACAACATTATAACTTATCATTGCATTAAAAAAAGTTGCAAGTTAAATCCCATATAGCTGGTTAAAAACTAAGCACTCATCGCGATGAACTTGTATACATGACGTCATATTGGTAAAAATGACGTACTTCATGTGCTGTGAGAAGCAGATTGAGGATTTTTTTAACAATGAAAATTACGTTTTTTTATTGAACGGATAATTATTTACAGGTTTTAAATAGTCGATTAATTCCAATGTATAGCCGTTGTTTAGTGCGATTATTAATTAACTACCAAGAGAATGTATTTAATTAATCATGCCGTGTTTTTATGTACAGGTTACGTATATTTTACATCGAGATGCCTCATAAAATCGAACTTTCGCAGGGGCATACACTGCATAGATCTGAAGAATTTTTCGAATATAGATAAAGGATATTTTCCTTAACTTGAAAAGTGCTGCTGCTTTCTTTAAATCGAGGCCGTAATTTTATAAGTACACAAAATATTTGGTAAAAGTCAAACATATTTCGACATTGGCCTATTTACTTAAAAAATTAAGTATTAAAACGCGAATTCTATTCAAAGCAGCAGCACTTTTCAGAAACTACAAAGTCTTCAGAAACACTAAATAGCTTGACTTTTTAATTTCAATTAGGGTATGCCCTTGCGATATTGAAATTTGTTATTGACCTACATTCCGTGTACCTACTATGCATTCATCACGTGACTGTCCATCGATGGGACAAAACTCTATACAGTACAGAGTATGTTATACTATGCTATTTCCATAAGTATTTAAGTTCTGTGATAATAGAACAGCTGAATAAAAATAAATTAAATTTTAAAAACAATTCCCGTTTTTGCACTTCTATTATCCGTTGATTTCTCATAGTAAGCCTTAACAGTGCTGCGAAAGGACAAGATAGGGTAACAGCCGAATCTGGCCCCTTATTTGATGTAAAAATCAGAGCAATGGTAGAATTGTGATAGTTTGTTATTCAGAAGTTAAAATGATCCTCACTTAAATACAAGCACTAATTTTGATTCAAAGCTTACATAGAAGCCACTAGAGGGAGCAGAAATAGGGCATTTTCCAGAATTTCCTCAAATCTGGTGGAATTTCATCATATTTGGGATACATTTCTATTTGGAAAACATTGAGCACAAGCTTGCCTATCTGAGATTTTTACACATAAACTGCATCTGGTATCATTGAATAAAATATATAAATTTGGTAGATAGGCAAGTGTGTGCTCTATGTTTTCCGAAAGAAAATGTGCTGTAAAATTGATGAAAATTTGCATAAAAATCAGAAATGTCGAAAATTGACCTTTTTCCTGACCTCACTGTGACCCCTGTATATTCTAAATCTTAAAACCATTACTCATTTTGTGGCAGGGTTGACAACAGGTTTTTATGGATAAACTACTGGTTCATTCTGAAAGACATCCAAAATTGGGGGCAAAATACTGCTCTTTCCCTATCTTGTCCTTTCTTCAAAAGCGTAACTGGTGCATTAAAATTGGTATCGTAAAAATTTGCTATTTATTTCAAAAATCAGTAAAACATTGCACTTTCATTTCAGAGTGATAGTTAACTGAAAGGAATAAAAGAATGGCTTCTGGACTAGACCCTGGCGGTCGTTCCAGGTTTGCTAAACTCGGAATGGCAATAAACGAAGAACTGACCCAGGCCTGTAGAGATGTCTTAGAAATGGAGGTACCTCCTGGTCTTGTCTACAACAAAGTGAAAGCATCATCGATTTATAAGAAAATACGCCCTGAACAAGAACTTTGTCTTATAGGCGCCAAAACTAATGGTTATAAGGAATTTGATATTACGTTATTATATACACTGATAAGAAATATATGTACAAAGATTCCTTGTCCAACAAAAGGTTGGGGTGGAAACACGATGCCGTCAGTAGGAGAAACAACGATCGGCGATGACATTGAGAGGATACGATTGATTAGAAACAGCATGTTTGGACACATAAGCTCGGCTTCTACCTCACAGTCAGATTTTGATGACACGTGGTCAATCATAACTGATATCTGCCAAAGACTGCAAACGTACACAAAAAAAGACTACATGTCTGGACTGAATAATATTCAAAGTCAGGCCCTAGAAGAGGAATACGAAACAACAGTCATAGAAAAACTTAGGGAAGATCATAAGAATAACCAGTCTCTAATGGAGAAGATTTCCTCTGTGGAACAGGATTTGCAAGAATTGAAAACAAAGTCCGAAAACAAAGGTGACTATTATAAATACTGTAATTAAAATATTTACAATATACGATATATGGTAAAGATTAGAGTTTCATGCTAACATAAATTTGACTAATACATTTATCAATATTAGTTATGTGGAATATGTTTCCATTTAATTCTTGCAATCTGAACAAAAGTTGGCTAAGCAAGACAATCTCCATGATACTGTACTAGACGTCAGAACTATGGTGCAAACAATACTGCAAAATGATCAATTAATTGCAAAAAATGCCTGTCTTGTTACCGGATGAAGAATATAAACATATTTTATGAATTTAATCTTAGAAAGTTTTTGATGTACACGAACTGCAAAACTTAAGGCCTGTATTTGTATCATTGAGTTGTTACATGCCGGTGTTCAAACTGAAACGCCACCTTATGTAGACTTCCTCGAAAAAAAAACATGTTGTAATTGTAGAGGAACACTTTCTCCGGATATGTTTATATCCCTGTTGTAAAACCTAGTCTACCACTATATATAGAGTCAGACTTCCCAAGTTATAGGTCTTTCACTTCATTCAATCTTGTTTTAACAAACACAACAATTACTCTATATGACTCTTATAGTTACCAAGCATTCATAGCGATGCATTTATTAAAAGTGGCGAATATTAATTTATCACTGACCGCCCGTTTATCCGCTAGTGAGTTAAGGCTAAATATGAGCTTTTTTATGCAAAGGAGCTAATTAAAAAATGCATAGATTGTATACTTTACGTACGGAGAAAGTTCAAATGGCTTTTTCATACATACATAGTACCCAAAGTGTATTAATGCTAGTACACATTATGACGTCATATTATGACGTCATTGTTCTTTCCCATTCAAGGTAATAAAACACATCTCAAAACAACGTCGGCACAAGGGCACATTCTATTTAATTTACAGACCCTGAGACGTGCTACTACCCCACACGCTCGCTGCACGAACGGTACACGAACGCTACACGGTTTGCACGAAACGCTGCACGGTTTACACGAAACGCTACACGGTTTGCACGAAACGCTACACGGTTTACACGAAACGCTTTGCACCAAAGGCTGCACGGTTTACACGAAAGGCTGCACGAAACGCTTTGTACACGTTTCTCACACGTTTTGTACACGATTCTCGCACATTTTGGCCTCAGTTTGGATTTTCTACTCGGAATAACTTGGACATTATTGCGGTTTAATCATTAATTAAATGGAAATCTTTCACAAAGCCACATTTAGCAGTTGTTTAAATTAAATATCAGTACATAAGTATATAAACCGATAGAAATATTTAATACTCTGACAGTTGTAATTCATTAATAAATAATTGTCATTTCGTATTTCTTTATTTATCCAACTGTTTAAAAACGAAATGCCGATATCATGAATGACTGTTTAACAAAATACATTTTAGTATATATTAGTCATTCATTTCAATGTAATATTTTTACGAGTATAATTTAATAAAATAAACATGCACAAAATTGATTTCTTATTTTCTTGTCTTGATTATTGATACATTTTTTTAAAAGAATTTTTTTATCTTACGTAAGCATTATCTATAGGAGGAAACCGGTAAAGAGAGGAGGGGGGGGGGGTAAATGTGATGTCTTAATCTATTTTTATTCTCTTTTTCTTTTTACATGAAGCTTTTCAAATAACCTCAGTATACCCATCATACTGTAAAATCCTTCATTTCAAAACCCGACTAAACGTATGTATATATGTGAACAAGAATTAATTTAGTCGCGGCATTTGACTATACATTGTACATACAATGTAGATCGATCTTTACACCGGCATTCAGGTATATTACAAGGGAACTGAAATATTTTAGATGAAATAAAAAGGACGTGATTTATAAAACGAATAACATACAATTATTCATGATTTACTCCAAAGCTTTTCTTACATGATATTCATGAAAAGACTACCAAATCATTTCTGTTTATTTTACTGTTTCAGGCTAGAAATTCGGATTAACAAAGAAAAGATGAAATCCGCTGATTTATAAGATGTACCCATTAAATATTTATAGAACCATTTTATTTTATGAAAAATAAAATCCAGTCGTTCGTTTCAGGTGTCACTAAGCCGTGAACTCCAAATGTACATATAGCAAAACAGGTTTTCAGTTGCCATGCACTCTCGACCATAATACAGAGGCGACATGAGCCAATACATGTACTTTCTAATTACCAGTGTCAATACCAAAAAAGCCCGTGATCGCTGTTGTAAATGACCTTGATCACAGCTGAAAGGCGGAAAGAAGATTCCAATACATTTTAAAGGGGTGTTTCTGTGCATATATTTAACAAAGGGTTAAAAAGGGAATCGAAAATTAAGCATTTATTTAAACTAACATTAGATTGAAAGTTCCAACAAAAAATGAAAGACTGTACAATGTACCAGTCTAGTAAGTTACAGTAATTTAACCCCCCCCCCTCATTTCTAAATATGTGGTCTTCAGTGCATGTGAATTAAAATTATAAAATTAATTTAATTCACAATAATTAGCAAGACGTTTTATGTAATAAAAAGTATTAAATGACACATCGTTTCAAAACTTTCTTTAACGTACTTTAAATGTAAAGACAAGAGCGGAGTCCTGATATATTTTTGCTTTAAATTAAAAAAGAAAAATACTGATATTTCTTTATTTGAGAAAAAAAAATTTAAGAAGCCATGATGGCGTTGATAGTATATTGAATTCAATGCCCTTAAAATTGCTGTACATAGTTGATAAATTTAAACACATTGCCTTTAGAAGGAAAAGAAAACAAACAAATATATATTATACATTACCGTGTTATTTCATTTTGCTGTTCCTTTTTTTTGTTCGTTTTTACTCCTAAAATATCACAAGCATAACTAATTCAATAATAAAATACTTATAGAATTTGACATCCTAACCCGTCAATAGCCATATGTAAAATGAAATGACTTCCGAATGAATCTTACACGATTCTTCCACGAAAGTCACACGTTTCTTACACTGTTCTTACACGAAAGTCGCACGTTTCTCACACGCTTGTCGCACGCTCGCTACACGGTTTGCACGAAACGCTTTGGAGCTTACACGAAACGCTGCACGGTTTACACGAAACGCTACACGGTTTGCACGAAACGCTGCACGGTTTTCACGAAACGCTACACGGTTTGCACGAAACGGAAAGCGCACGAAAGTTACACGCTTTTTTTTGGGGTAGTAGCACGTCTCAGGGTCTGTTAAATAAATAATGCATAGCATTAAGGAGAATATTCTTAAAATTAATTAAATTGCTGCACAAATCCATCGCACTTTTTCAATTGGTAAAAGTTTTAGGAAACATACACTGGACTGTGAAGTTTTACCCTGTTTTAATTTAGAACTGTTACAAAAGTAACTTTACAATTGCAGTATCAACATTTCTGCAGCAATATCTTAAATCCTTGGTATATTTTGCGTCTCTATATACCTTGTTTCTCCAAAACAAAGTAAGATATGCCCTTGCACCAGAGCGATTTTGTTGATGTTCTTTATAAACCTGTGTAGTGCAGGTTGATGACGTCATAAAATGACGTCATAATGTGTACTGGCTATCGCATATAACTTAATTCCGTCCATTTCTTATGTTGTATATCTTTAATTAACTAGAGTGAAAAAAGTGCAAATTCATCATGTTGTTAGTTAACTATTTTTTTTTTCCCAAGTGAATTCAAAATTTACATCATGATAGGTCGATTAACTGCATTATGTCTATGTGAAACACTTTAACTACCGCAAGGTCCGTAAGATATCTAGAAAATCTTGCTTTCAATGAAATTTGATAATATTTCCAATCCTTTAAATTACATACTTTTTTGTAGTAAGTATACGTTGCAATTATAATGTGTTTCAATACTAAATTCTGATTAATTTGACGAAACAATTTTAGTGGACAATAATATGGTTTTACAAAAATAAAATGAATTTCCATTTAACAATTTCTCATTTTCTGGGTTTTCTTTACACTTATAATCTTAAAAAGACATATCTTTTACAGATAACACACTGGTAAAGGAAATCCTCGACAGTTGGCGAGAAGACGATATTGCTTTCATTCCTATAAGAGCAAGTGAAGTGGTTCACCAAAAGCTGAAAAGTATGAACCTTGTCTCAGTGGTTGGAAATTCTGGTTCCGGAAAATCTGCTATAATTCAACATATTGCACTTATTCTCAAAGAGCAGGGATGGGATGTCCTACCGGTGGATAAGGTAGAAGAAATTAAAAAGATCTGTTCAACCAGAGTTTCTGAAAATCCTGTATTATTTGTTTTTAATGATCCTTTAGGTAAGGAATTGTTAGATGAAATTTCATATCACTCATGGAAAAGTTTAGAGAAAACGCTGGAGATTTGTTTGAAGAAAAATAAACTATTGATATCATGTAGAAGATGTGTCTTTTATGACAAGAGAGTCAAGGGTATCTTATTAGATGAAACCACTGCAGTAGAAATTGACAGCGGAGAACATGGACTGACTGTTAAAGAGAAGAAAGCTATTTTAAATCAGTATTCTCAGAATCTGAAATTATCCGAGGAGGTTGTTACTGAAATAATCAAAACCGAAGCTTATTTCCCGTTGCTTTGTAAACTATTTACAAGGGAGTCAAACTACAAAGAAGTAGGGGTTGATTTCTTTAAAAATCCGTACAGATTTATTAAAAAGGAAATTGAAATTTGGAAGAAAACAGACAAGAAAAGATTTTGCTCACTTATCTTGATAGTAGCTTTTAAAAACAATTTGAAAATCGATACCATTGTAAAAAATGATATATCTTTGCTGAAATTTAGGGGAATTTTAGGAATGTGTGAGATACAAGAAAACACACATATTTCAGTCATTCGTAGTACTCTACATGAATTGAAAGGATCCTATGTCAAATGTGTCGGAAAAACTTTCCAATTTCTTCACGACTTTATTATGGAGATAACGACTCTGGTGTTTGGTGTTGATTGTCCAAAAGAGACAATACAGTACGCAGACAGTGGTTTTCTGAGACGTCGGGTGAGGATAGAAGACGATACAGAAGAGGAAGATCGCGATCCCTTCACTGTTTACCTTCCTGAAGAGTACATTGATGATCTTGTGGACAGGTTTATCACTGACATGCAGACAGAAAACCTTGTAGATGTCCTACTCAATCCATGTTTGAGGAAAGAGAGTGTGATCAATTCTTTCAAGGAAAAAGTGGATTCGCTTGAAAAACTTCTTGTAAAAATTAAATGTGAAAAAGACATATCGGAATTTCAAAGATCATTTGAAAGATCTTTTTACACAAGACTTAATTTCCTTTATTCATTTGAAAGTGAAATATGCCCTTTAGTTGGTCTTATTGTATTTTGTCATTCTGACATTTCTTCATTTTTCATAAAAAGTATTCCTGAAGCAAAGTTGATAGAATATCCTATATTTACTGCTATATGTGCAAATGGCGATTTAAACCTACTTAATTCTCTCAGCGAAGAATATAAAAAAACAGCAATGATAGAAATATGGGATGACTCTTTACCAATTCATACTGCTTCGGTTTTTCATAACTTTTCAATGCTTGAAGAGTTAGTAAGACTTGGTGCAGACGTAAATAAGTTTACAACTGATGACGGGTGGACTCCGTTATTACTTGCTGCTGTAAATGATGAAGATCATTTCAAAGAGGCCGGAATCGACACAAAAACTGGAGAAAGACGTAATAATACAATTATTTGTTTATTGAACAACGGTGCTAAAATCAATTTATGTAATATTAAGGGTGGATCGAGTCCTCTTTATGCAGCTTGTTATACTGGACATGATAGCACGGTACAACTGTTACTGAACAACGGTGCCGACATCAATTTATGTGACAAGAATGGAAGCACTTCTCTTCATATAGCTTGTCAAAATGGAAATAAAAGCACGGTACAACTGTTACTGAACAACGGTGCCGACATCAATTTATGTAACAAGAATGGAGCCAGTCCTCTTTATATAGCTTGTCAAAATGGACATGATAGCACGGTACAATTGTTACTAAACAAAGGTGCCGACATCAATTTATCTAATAGTGATGGATTCAGTCCTCTTCATAAAGTTTGTCATAATGGACAAGATAGCACGGTAAAACTGTTACTGAACAACGGTGCCGAAATCAATTTATGTGATTATGATGGAGGCAGTCCTCTTTATATAGCTTGTAAAAATGGACATGATAGCACAGTGCAACTGTTACTAAACAACGGTGCCGACTTCAATTTATTTAACAAAAATGGAACAAGTCCTCTTTATGTAGCTTGTAAAAATGGACATGATAGCATGGTACAACTGTTACTTAACAACAATGCCGACATCAATTTATGTAAGAAGAATGGAGCCAGTCCTCTTTATATAGCTTGTCAAAATGGACATGATAGCACTGTACAACTGTTACTGAACAACGGAGCTGACATCAATTTATGTAACAAGGAGGGAGCCAGTTCTCTTTATATAGCTTGTTATAATGGACATGATAGCACGATACAACTGTTACTGAACAACCGTGCCGACATCAATTTGTGTGATAAAGATGGAAACAGTCCTCTTTGCATAGCTTGTGAAAAATTACATTGCAGGACCATCGGACTTCTTATAAGTGCAGGTGCTGATGTAAATTTATGCAATAAAGGTCACTGCAGTCCATTATACATATCATGTCTCAACGGTGATGACAGTATGGTTAAACTTTTATTGAACGAAGGTGCCGACATCAATTTATGTGACAATGAGGGAACCAGTCCACTCTATATAGCCTGTGTAAATGGACACTACAGTACGGTCGAATTATTATTATTAAGAAATGATACTTGCATTAATTTATGCAATAAAGACAATATGAGTCCACTGTATATAGCATATTTATATGGTCATGACAGTATCGCTGAACTTTTACTACAATTTGGTGCTGAGTTTTTATTCTGAAGATTGATCCAATGGTTTCTCAAGACCAAGTGCGTTCACATTATTTCTGAGATATGGAGCAAAAATAAATTAAAGGTTTGATTTGAGCTTGGAAAAAAATAAGTGGGACACTATCATATAGAATCTAAAGCATTTATTTTAAAACAATTACATAGGAGGAAGAAAACACTAGCTGTATCTTTCATTTCAACATTCAGATATATCTACGACGTATTATCAATTACAAGTACCAATATTTATATGTCAAGAGGGACCTTAAACAATATACAATCAATCAATCAATCAATCATTTCAACATTCAGATATATCGACGACGTATTATCAATTACAAGTATCAATATTTATTTTCATTTATATGTCGACTTGCAATTTCCTAGTGAATTTGAAATAGAAGACGCCACAAAATCTGTTACTTCTGTTTCATATTCGAATGTTCGGAAAATAATATTATAGTAATTAATTGCATTGTTAGCAAATATAGCCTTTCATGAATGGGTTTAACAGACATGTTTATACCAAGTGATAGTCTGTTTTGTACTTAATTTTACAAAGGAACGCTGCCTCTGTCCATCGACAAAAAACATGGCAAGTATGACCAATCAAAGGGGATGTTTTCTCATTTTGGACACCTGAGTCTACTCCTGGAGTGCTTGGGATTCGTGTTTATGTTTGGTTTACAAATATTTATTGCTTTTAAATAATTGTATATATTGATTTTTTTCTTTAAATTTTAGTGATTACTGCAGTATTGTTAATCGCCAAATTTTATGTGACAGCTGATTTTTTAGATGGGTACTTCGTATGTAAAAGCTAGATAGAGATATTGTACTTAAAACATATAAAAGAAAGTTTGTGTTATTGTTCATATTTAATAATATTTTTATACGGAAGAATATTCTTTTTTTTGTAAGAAAACACAAACAATGTTCTTTTGAATGAAAAGTATACGTATTTACAGTAATTTATTTAGCTAACTTACTTTTTAATGTCATATGGCTTTCTTTATTTTATTGAACTACGACTATTCAAAGGTGTAAGTTATAAAAAAAAATTCAGTCTAATGAAACGTCTTGTTTCAAGAGAGCAAAGGCTTGCGGCTACATAAAGCTTTTTGTTCTTGTAAGCATCAAAGGAGCAGTCGTTATTTGATATTAAGCTAAAATATTGCACTGTATTTCTTTAATATCCAAATTTATTCTGTGATACGGATATTGATTATTTATTTGTGTGTAAAAAAGAGCTTTATTTATCTTAACCCTATACAGGCGACACATTAGTACGAACTTTTATGTATACAACATACAGTTATATTATGTTGATTAATCAAAATTCGTTTGGAACAATATGTTTTAATTGTATGAAGTATATAAATATTTCAGTAATATGAAGGAATGTTAAGGAATTAAGCTTATTTCAACTTATCTTATCCGATAAAACATAACTTGGGGCAGTTTACGCTTTATAAACCTCGAAGAAAGCGTAAACTGCCCAAGTTTTGTTATATCGGATAACATAAATTTAATTTCAGGGTAGACAATAAGACAATATTTCTTCCGGAAAAAGGTTTAAAATTGAGCGTTATTGTAAAATTAATGTCATGCGGAGTAATACGTTTTTGACGTAACTCATTGTGACGTAGGCAAGTTATGTAATACAAATTAAATAAAACCATTTACTCAATCAAATGACGTGTTACAACTAAAATTAAATTGTTTAAATTTATTCTGTGAGACGAGAAATGATTATTTATTTTGGTGTAATTAAATGCTTTATTTAAATAAATCTTAACTATATACAGGCGACACATGTGTTCGAACTGTTATGTTTACAACATAAGTTATATTCTGTTGATTTATCGAAATTCGTTTGGACCAATATTTTTTTAATTGTATAAAGATTATATGTTCGGGGGAGGTGGGGGGAGGGGTTATATATCATATATTTCTTAATAAGTACAGATCTTTACGGCATGTGTCTTTTAACCCCTTAACGGCCAAGTGCGCCTTTTGACGCATTTTCAGCATCACAGTGATTTAACTGTTGGCGTTTTGTAAATAATTGGGATACAACAAAACAGTTGATATTTTCTGAAACTAGAGAAGAAACACAACAGTTTTTCTATTATCAGTTTTTCTCTGCGATGTTAAGAAATTATTGTAAACTTGAATTGAACATTGAATATAATTGTGGGAAGTTCGTAAAATTAAGCATAAATGAGTGATTTTGCGCTATCTTCTGTAGGCTGTATCTCACTTAAAGCACACGATAAAAAAAAATGAATGCCATATCCTAAAAGCGGGAAATTTTCCCTACATTTTCTCTATTGGACATTGAAAGATACGAGCTTCCGTTACAGAAATATTTGCTGTTGACTATGGGAACTTTTTCGAATAAAACCAAAAAAGCAAGTTATGACGTCATCTAACGTTTTACGTGTATACAATGAAATCGTTCATAAGCTTGGTGTAAAATAAATCGATTCTTTTAATATATGGAACAGATTTATTTTTGAAAGGAATTATTTATAAAGAGTTAATATACGAAACGTTTTAAGCCATTAACATGTAATAAAGGGAATTTTCATTAGCTTTAGAACATAAGTGATAGTTCTTGACCCAACGCCCCGATTTCGCGCACCAACTGTTTCAGAAATCCCTGTCGAATTTCGTGTCATTCCTACATGTAGCAGGAATATAATTAATCAAGTAATCAGGTATTGTCGTTACCATTTTCTTACTTTTCGGATTTGTCATTAAAAGTAAAAAAAAAAATACAAGCTAATAATTTTTTTTTTCGAGTCCTTAGGCTAGTATTTTAAATGTACTTTGAAAGGAAAAGCTGTCACAACGACGAAACATATTAGGTGTTAAAAGGTCGATGAAAGAGATATTTTTGCTAACGCACAAACTGCATTTATTAAACTGACGCGATTATTTTTCTTACCCTTATCTTTATCTAATTTAAAATGAATGTATAGGAACATAAAAATAAAATAATGAATATACACTGTGATATTTAATTTTTAAAAATCGGGAAACTTAATTTCCTTTGAATTATTTCCCTTTCTGTTACCATGGTTGTTATATACACAGGGAGAGAAATAGCACGGAACAGTCATTTTACAAAAACAAGCATGGACAATTAATATATTTTTTTTCATGTCACTTACAGATTTGCCGTTATAATATCCTAATTATGTATTTTAAGATCGAATTCAACTCTAAGATATAACAAACACGCATGTTTTTTTTTTTAATATTTACCGATATATATGTAGTTAAAGTTTAGATATGAACATCAAGAAGGCCTAATGTTGAAAACGTATTCCACTGCAAATCTTAATGTCGCTTCATTTATTTACAAATTTCAAGACGGGATTCTCAGCCGTAAAAGCGTTCCTAACTGATTGCGATGAATGTTAAATAATTTTTTTTTATCTTGAATAAAAAAAATAAAATCAAACCTATTCTCGAAAAAGAAATGTATGGATCTTCTTTCATAAGTAATCATAGCATATCGCAAAAAATCAATTAACTTCGGTACTGAGTTTGCTCTAAATTTCACGGACAGATTAATTGCAGGTTTCAAAAAGAACTGAAATTTACCAAAAAAACCTTATATCATTAATACTAGTTCAGTAGTAGTTGCGAGTCAGCTTTTTATTTTTAAGACAATGCCTTTTTAGATATAACAGATTGAATTGGAGAAAAACATTTACTTCCAAATGGTAATTCAGGAAGAATTTTCCATGACAGATATATTTTTTTTCATTCTTTGGGAAGCGAAATTCTTCATACTTCTGTTTTATATCCTAAAACAAGCTTTGATTTTAACTATTGCAGAGAATTTTAACTTATATTATAAAAGTTGGAGAATTAACTTTTAAATTAACCTTTACGATATTTTTATCGAAATTTTAACTTAATTTTGGATATGTAAGACTTCATAAATCATACATTTGTGTCTATACCACGGAACAATGGAATATTAAAATTGTTTTTAAAAAGTAATCGATGCAAGAGTTGTGGACAATTTTTTCCCCCAAGTTCAATGATATGTCTTTAAGAAAATTATAATTATGTTTTTGCTTTTTGAAACAGTTATTTCTTTCATGATTTAT